>VZTZ01030499.1:221882-242481 GCA_013400955.1 Drymodes brunneopygia
TTTTTTTTTTTTTTTTCCCTTTTTTTAAAATGGAAAACCATTTTAAAGGTTACCATCTCTGTGACATTTCCGTGCCTCTCCTCCTGCTGGTGGTGGTGCTGCTGACAAATTGAAGCCAAAGTGAAATTCGAGTCACTCTGTTCTCTGGAGTCCCCTGTTTTCTCTCCTTGGCTCCCTGTGGGAGCTGGGCAGAGTTCCTGGGGCTGCTCAGAAGTGCTGCAGGATGCTGAACGCTGAATTGGACCCCCTCACAAGCCAGGGAGCATCTGGCAAATGGCAAAAAAAAAGCAGCTCCTGACCAACAGAGGAGCAAATAAAAATCAGGGTGTCAGGGGCAGCTTTTAAACCCGTGTGAACACATGGGAGAATATCCCACGAGGCTATTCCACATCTTATGAAACCTTTAATTGTCATTACACTTTTGGGGGGCCTGTCCTGTCCCAAATTTAACCTCCAAAGAGCTGATAATTTCTGAGAGAAAGCTTTCACTAAACAACCCCTGCAGAGAGAGATCCCTCCCTCCCTTCCCAAAAAAATGGGAGCTCACTCTACAGGCCACATCCCCAGCTGATAAAGCTGGACACCATTTACAGCTAAAGACAATTTATTGATTTGTACTGCCAATAAAACCACTCTCCTCCTTTTATTTTATTTTTTAGGGGTTCTGCCTAAAGGTACAGAAATATTTTTGTATATCTCTGTACAACACACACCCTTTAAGTTACAGGCTCTTATGTCTGCACACACATTTAAATTTTTGTGTGCTTGTAATATAAACAGCAAGTCTTCAGCTCAAACACAGGCATGAGGCAATATATTGCTTTATACATAAACATATTTGAGGAAAAGTGTATGGGGAATAACTTTTGTTAGACCAAAGGCTGGAAAAACAGATGGGTTTCAAGGCAGGTGAGTTTTTTTCAGGTCATTTTCAGGGCTCATGTAACCCCAGATTTGCCTTTGTTCCCTTTCTTTATGTCAGGCAAGGTAAAAATAATTGTATTTGTATCCCCAGTCCTTGTTTCCCATCCTGGTTACCCAGGGCTGAATGCAAACTGCTGCTTTCTCCTGGACACATCACAGGCCTGAAATAGCTCAATTTCCTCTCTTTTTTACTTTTCTGGGGTTCTGTTTGGGTTGTTTTTCCTCCCGCAATCCCAGAAGCTGCAAAGCACAGCACAGCTCCTTTGTCTGGGGACTACCTGAGATCTGCTGATTTCTGTGGTGACTGGGGAGAGAAGGGTTAATTAAATCTGTAATTAAATCCATCAGGAGGTGAAAACTTTCCCTTTTTTTAATAATGGGAAGATACCCAAGAAATTGCCTGTTACAGGTGTCACCTGCTATATCAGGGCTGGAGGAATTGTCCTCTGGGAGTCAGAGGGAAAAGGGGAGAAAATGTGGGGGATTTGTCCAGTTTTGGAAAAGAATCTGGGAACAGCCTGGGAGAAATTCATCAGCTCTGCAAGATGAAGCTGAGAAGTTGAAGCCTTTTTCCTTCTCTAAGAGCTGGCTAAAAGTAAACCAGATTCTGCTGCAATGAATTATTAAAAGCAGTTCATTTAACATCATTGTGATTTGGCTGAAGTACAGACAGGGCAAAGTGCTTTCCCAAATCTTATTGACTTCCCTAAGTGTCCTATTAAAGGACAAAAATGTGAGTTTGTCAGCAAAAATATCTGCTGGGCAGAACAACACAGGGTAAAATGCTCTTTGGAGAAAGAAGAGAGTTAAATTGGGGTGACTGGTGAACAAACAAATGAAAAAAAAAATTTAAATTGCAATATTTTATTTTTAAGTGGCTCAATAAATAAAAATGTGCTCTGATAGTCATATCATACATCAGAGTCCCCCTCTCCTTTGCCCTCCTCTGCCCCTGGTCACTGTTTTAGTGAGTCATATTTCACCATCTGACTTTAGAACTGACTGTGCATTAACAGCAGAAATCAGAGAATCACAGAATGGTTTGGGTTGGGAGGGACCATAAAGATCATCCAGTTCCACTCCTGCCATTGGCAGGGACAACTCCCACTAGACCAGGCTGCTTTGAGTCCCATCCAACCTGACCTTGAATGTTTCCAGGGATGGGGCAACCACCACCTCTAAGGGCAGCCTGTCCCTGCTCATCATACACCATTTCTTCTTTCTCTCCAATCTAAATGCACCCTGAGTTTGAAACCACTGCCCCTTTTCCTATTGCAGCAGGCCCTGCTGTAATGCTGCTCTCATCCTTCTCGGTCCTCCCAGCAGAATTTTTTACTTTCTCCAATTGTTCCTCTGTGCAGTTCAATTTCTCCCAGCCCCATCAGCTTTGTCAGCAGGGCTTTTAACTTCTGGGTTTTGCATACACGAGTCCCAGATCACTGAGCAAAGCCAGGCTATGCCTGAAACCCAGGCTGTAAAGTTCAGTCTCCAAGGCAAAGCTCCCATTAATTCAGGATGGCCAGAACTTCTTGTAATGGATCGCACATAAAAATGTGAGGGTAACTCGCGCTCCTAAGTGCTTTAATAAATGGATAATGATGCAGAAAGGCTTTAGGGCTCCTCTTTTCTCTCCTTCCCTTTTTCTGCTCTTTAATATATGACAGAAAATAATAGCTATCTCTAAAACAATTAATTAGAAAGGAAAGAAAAAACACTGTAAATACACATTACCAACTGAGCTGTTTAATAAAGAAAATTTAAATACACAATCCCTGAAGACAGTTCCAATATGTTTTGCATTGCTGCTACTACCAGGAAATAAGTGAAATATGCAGAGAAGCACACTCAGTTCGTATCTGACTAAAGACTTAAAGGGCTCTGTCAAAAACTATTACCACAAACATTTGTTGAATTTTTGTTTCCTTCTAATTTCCAGTGGGATGGTCCAAAGAATATCTGTGGAGAACTCTCACATCTTTAATGTGAATTGTTGTATTCAGTAAGTCTAATCATGGAAAAGGCTCTGCATTTGTAGAAATCACAATGCTTTGTCCCAACTGAGTGAGAACAGCTGCTGGAATTCTCTGTTTTCATCTCTTTTCTTCCTCATTTTTCTTCATATTTTATTAGCATTTTGTACAGCACTAAGTAGTGGGGTCTGTGGTGAGGGATCTATCCCTGTGCCCTGCTCAGGTGAGAGCCCACCTGCAGAGCTGCCCCAGCCCTGGGGCCCAGCACAGGGAGGACATGGAGCTGCTGGAGAGAGCCCAGAGGAGGCAGCAGGATGAGCAGAGGGCTGGAGCAGCTCTGCTGGGAGGAAAGGCTGGCACAGCTGGCATTGTTCAGCCTGGAGAGGAGAAGCTTTGGGCTGAGCTCAGGGTGGCCTTGCAGGGCCTGAAGGAGCCCCAGGAAACATGGAGAGAGACAATTGCCAAGGGCTGCAGGGACAGGACACAGGGAATGGCTTTGAAATGACAGAGAGCAGGGATGGATGGGGTATTGGGCAGGAATTGTTGGCTGGGAGGGTGGGGAGGGTCTGGGCTGGAATTCCCAGCTTTGCTGTGGCTGCCCCTGGATCCCTGGCAGTGCCCAAGGATGTCCAGGTTGGACACTGGGGCTTGGAGCAGCCTGGGACAGTGGGAGGTGTCCCTGCCATGGCTGGGAGTTTGAACAAGACCATCTTTAAGGTCCCTTCCAACCCAAACCATTCCATGATTCCATTCCCATGTGTTCCTTTCTAAAGCATGAAACTCAGGTTTTTTAACATCCACAGGCAGGAAGATCCTTGGGAAGCCCCAGAGCTGTACCTGGGATGCTGCACACACTAAACCTAGGACTGGTAGAAGAAGACATATGGTGCTTTTAATTTCACTACTGATCCTGGTAGATCCCTCAATCTCATCCAGAATCAGTGTAAATTACTTTCCTAAAGAACTGCATTTTGCAGCGAATGGGAGTCCTTGGTTACCACATGATTGTTTCCTAAATGGAAAAAAAAAATGCACATTAACATGAATATTCAAATGAGACTGTGAACTATTAAAGACCCATTTGTTCTACAAATAGAGCTGCAGTGACTTTTTGAATAAATTCCTCGAGAAAAGCAGTTTTCTATAGATGTGCAAGGCCAGAAATTATTTATTTACTCACAGAAAAGGGGAGGTATCTGTTGTTTTGAAAGAGAGCAACTAAACAGACCTAGGAGATCAATCTGTTTTTCTGCCTGGATTTTCAGAATTGCTGTTTTTTGCCATTTTCAACAGGATAATCAAGTCCCTAGGTGAACCTGAATAAAAATCTCTGTTCTTTTGAGTTTGATGGACTGGTTATTTTTAGTCAGTTTTAGAGGCTAGAAGCAAATTCAGGTTTTTTTAGAGAGTTTGCACAGATCCTTAAGGATTTTTATAACACTTTAGAAGCACAGGGAAGAGCATTCTACTGCACTCGTGATGCTTTCAAAGTATTTTAAAATGCTTTAATGAAAAACTTGACAAAATCTCACCAAGAAAGATGCAAGAAGGATGGAGAGAGATTATTTCCAAGGGATGGAGCGACAGGAAAAGGGGGAATGGCTTCACACTGAAAAAGAGTGTGGTTAGATGGGATATTGGGAAGAAATCCTTCCCTGTGAGGGTGGTGAGGCCTTGGCATAAAAAAGTTGTGGCTGCCCCATCCCTGGAGTGTCCAAGACCAGGCTGGATGGGGCTTGGAGCAACCTGGGATAGTGGAAGGTGTCCCTGCCCATGGAATTGGATGATCTTTAAGGTCTTTTCCAACCCAAGCCATTCCATGATTTTATAAATCTGTATATACATATACGAGTATTCACATGTCTGTGTGTACTGTAATACAAAAACTGTTGCTAAAACAAGAAAAAAAATTATGGGAGCCCAGGTCAGCATCCTCAGAGCACTTCAAAGTGTTTTGGCCTGCAAAAATGATACATTTGGGTTGTACCCTTGCACATCCAACAGGGTTTGTGTGCAGCCTTAAGGCTATGGGCATTTGCAAACCACAGCTCTCAGCTAATAAATATTGCACAGACCCCTGGTACACCCTGCACATTTCCCTTCCTCTTTCCTCCTCATTTTCCTGCTGGTTTTGCTGAGGAAGTTTACACATGGATGCTGAAGTGCTAAAACACCAGGGTTTGCTTTTCCCTTCACCAAGGCAGGCTGGATGTGTGTGTGTGTGTTTCCCTCATTAGGTGGCTTTTACAGCTTGGAAAAATGGATATATTGCACTCTCAGTGCACAACTGATGCACGCTGCACAGATGCAGAGCCTCGGAAAACATTTGCATTGACTATCATGATGCTTTCCTAATTAGATGCCTCTGAATGCAGAGCTATTTCCAGCACGGTTTTTACGTCGAGCTGCACAACAAATTCAGTTCAACTGGCAGCTCAGCTGATCCAAATGCCATCCACGGGAGCTGGCTGAAATGAATTAAAGAGGCAGTAATGTGCTCGTAGCGTTAACATTAGCATTTTGTGGCCTTTAGCTAGCTCAGGCAATAAACAAGGCCCGACTGTGAAAAGTTTCCTGCTTATGTGGACAGAAGGGTGTCTGATGGCTGAGGGCTGATTGCAGCTTCTTGTCAGGCCCTGCCATCACTCTCCTCTCTTTACAAGGCTCCTGAGAGCATTCAGCATGCTCAGAGAGGGTTTTACCCTCCAAGAGAGGGTTAAAAGTGGGAAATCAGTGAGTCCATGGGAATTTTGTGGGGTTTAGCAAGGCCAGGTGTAAGGTGCTGGAGCAGGATTGGGGCAACACGCGGTATCAGCACAGGATGGGGATGAAAAAATCAAGAGCAGCCCAGCCAGGAAGGATTGGAGGTGCTGGTGGTGGGTGAAAGAGTGGACATGTCCCAGCTTGGCAGCCCAAAAACCCCCATGGCCTGGGCTGATCCCACAGTGTGGGCAGCAGGAAAGGGATTGGGATTGTGCCCCTGTGCTCAGGTGAGAGCCCACCTGCAGAGCTGCCCCAGCCCTGGGGCCCAGCCCAGGGAGGACGTGGAGCTGCTGGAGAGAGCCCAGAGGAGGCAGCAGGATGAGCAGAGGGATGGAGCAGCTCTGCTGGGAGGAAAGGCTGGCACAGCTGGCATTGTTCAGCCTGGAGAGGAGAAGCTTTGGGCTGAGCTCAGGGTGGCCTTGCAGGGCCTGAAGGAGCCCCAGGAAAGATGGAGAGAGACAATTGCCAAGGGCTGCAGGGACAGGACACAGGGAATGGCTTTGAAATGACATAGAGCAGGGCTAGAAGGGATATTGGGCAGGAATTGTTGGCTGGGAGGGTGGGGAGGGTCTGGGCTGGAATTCCCAGCTTTGCTGTGGCTGCCCCTGGATCCCTGGCAGTGCCCAAGGATGTCCAGGTTGGACACTGGGGCTTGGAACAGCCTGGGGCAGTGGAAGGTGTCCCTGCCCATGGGAGGGGCATTAGGACAAGATGATTTTAAGTTCCATTCCAACCCAAACCATTCTGTGATTCCCAGATTCCACAAAACAGAACAAAGGAAGGCAAAATGGGGGCTGGATGTCAAAGAAACCTTGCTAATGAGCTGATGGAAGGAGCAGCTCACCAGCTGGGGATGCAGCAGGTCCCCCTCCCTGGCTGCAGTGATGGAGCTTTGCTGACAGGAACCAGTCAGTGTGGATTGCAATTAAGGGTTTTTCCCTCTGGTTGTCCTTCAGCAAACAGCTCGTGTGAAACACCGGCTGCAGGGAGAGCCAGCTGACCTCTGTCAGGATTTCTGGTGAAATTCAGAAGAGGCACCTATGTTTTCTCATATCATCCTACTCCTTCCACAGCTGATGGAAGCAAAAATTGCTTTTAAGTACCTGGAGCTGCAGATATAAATTACAGCTGAATTAGGATTTTAAACACTGCCTGGGGCTGGTTTCCTGGAGTCTCAAACAGGCAGGGACATATGTGGCAGAAGAATATTTGCTACTGATAGAAAGTGGTTTTTTCTAGAAATTACCCACCACGGAGAGCAACATGATTTTGCCCAGTAATTAATGTCATGACTTTATCAAATGGTGGCACAGGAAAGGAGGGGATGGTGCAGAGCTGGCAGAAGGCACAAAGGGATGGAGGAGCTCTTCTGGCAAGAGAAAAGGGTGCCAAAAGCTGAGCTGAGGGGGGGTTAGATGAGGAGAGAAGGAGAAAAGGAAAAATCTCACCTCTGTGAAAGTCCAAACTGTGTGGAATTGCTGTCATTTTATATCAGATTGCCTCTTTTTCTTTTTTCCTCCCTGAGGAACATGGATTGCTTCAAGTATTGGGACTACAGAAGCACTGCAGCAAAGGGAAAGCACAAAATGGAGTTCTTTAAATAGGTGAGCCCTATGCTTCCAGGGATCCAGAGGCAGCCACAGCTTCTCTGGGCACCCCGTGCCAGGGCCTCCCCACCCTCACAGTAAAGAATTTCTTCCTAATATCCCATCTAAACCTGTCCTCTTTCAGTCCAAAGCCATTTCCCCTTGTTCTGCCACTGAATGTCCTTGCAGAATGTTTCTCTCCCCCTCCTGAGTGTCTGAGCTGGCCACCACACGCTGCTTTGCTTCCCCCAAATGAGGTCATTGAGAACAAATTCCAGGATGTTAGCACAAAAATTTTACACATTACCAACCAAAGAGTCGTCAGCATTCCCATTAATTTATATAAATACGCCTTCAGCCACCACCAGGACTGCAGCTCCGTAGAGCAAACATTTTAATCGTGTTCCAGAAGATTGCAGTTTGCTCAAGCACCTGCCAGCTTTATCCTGGCAGGCCAGGCTAGGATTGCTCTGGCATTTTATTGTGGCTTGCTGTTTGATGATCAATTTATCCCATAATTTTTATGTATATTTTTTTTTACAGGCAATAAATACTCGCTGTATGTGTCAAAGCATCTGGAGCCACTTGTTAGCCCAGCACACAAGGGATGCAGAGCAGTCAGCAACAACCACGGGCTAATTTTGAAGCTGGAATTTATTTATTTTATGTCAGCTGGTCAAGCTACATCCTTTCCTGTGCACTGTGACTGTAAAAGATCTCTACAGAGATTTAGCAGAGCTTGGGAGAACAATCTAAAACTCATTTTTGCTGCCTAAAAATGAGGGAATACAGCAGTCAACACGAGAGCTGTACCATAAAAAATTCGTGGTGGTGTCCAGGCTTGATCTCATCTTTTAATTGGACAATGACAAAAGGTTGTTTTCCAAGACTTTACACATTTTAAAAATTAAAAACCTTGATAAGAAGAGGATTTCTTGCATTGCCAGCAATGAAGGTAGCAAAGACTTGTTGAAGAGAGCAGAGCTTGGTTTGGTGTGGTCACTGACGACTCAAGTTAAAGCCACTTCAAAATGTTCCCAGAGTTTGGAGTACAATTATTCCAAAGGGGAATAGCTTTGCATTAAACATTCCCAAGACTGAAGTGGATAGTCAGCAGTGATTGAAAACACAAACACTGTGGCACCACAAAACTGCCTCATGTTCAGCTGGGAGCACTAAAGTCAACTCTTGAAGAGATCCCTGCATCTTCAACTGGAAAAGGGAATTACTGAGTGCTTGTTTGGTTCAGGCACTGCAGGAACAGCAGCCACGCTCTCTCTGAGACAGGAGTTTAACTTTCAAGAAGACAGGACAGGAGGTTTCTGTCACGTTTCCCTCCCTGCCAGCAGATTGCTCCTGTCAGCCTTGACAAAAGGGGAAACTCTGAGGCACTGAGTGCTCAGCTCTGCACGGGAGAGCACAAAGAAACTGAAAACGTTGCTGCAGATACAGCAAATGACTCTTTAATGTTAATTTATATTTGCTAAGTTGTGACTCTCAAGCCTCTTAAAGATGGTGAAGATGCAGAGGGGCGAATGCAGCTTTTTTAATACAGAAAACGATGACAATCTTATAATTAGAACAATCTCATCTTGTACGTGCTGAAGTTTGACACAGTACCTTAGCTGAAGGTTAAATTACAACTAAGTGCAGCTGAAGAGTTCAGAAGAGTAAAACTTCTTTAAAAAAAACAACAAAAAAACCCGTAAAATTATTTAATTCACTGCCACACATTCGTTCTCCAGTAGCTGGATTCCCATTTTGATTTCTGGGAGGGGAATTTCTATTCCCTGTTCGAAGTAGTTTTTGAAGGAAGGGAAAAGGTCACTTTGAAAACTGTTGACGTCTGCAAACAGGGGAAAACTCCTGATTGATTTATGTTTGTTTGTGCCATGCGTGATGGGGACTGAAATATTAAGTAAAAGGGTGTGGGGAGGGCGTCAGGAATCCTGTATAGGAGAAGGTCAGGTTCTATTTTCAAACGTCTTAATTTTTCAGGACTCCGGCTTTCTCTCACACTTAATAGTTATGGCATTTGCTGTGTAAATTCCTAACTCAAATATATCAGCAGAAAGATGACCTTGCCAGATTGCAGAAATATGCTAAATATTAAATCCCTCAAGGCTTAGGCTTCGCTCACGCATGCAAAGAAGTTTCAAGAAATGATTATGAAATACAAATACGCATCACAGCCACGCTGAACTTACATAATATCTTAGACAAGGAAGTTAAGTTTTAATAACTGACTTTTAGATGTCACCCCCATAGGAAAATTCAGCAAAAAAAATATCATCCTGGGATGCTAAGGGAGACAAATTCCACTGAAGACCCCCTATTTTTGATCCAAGAAAGGCAGAAGCTCTCTTAGCTCCCCTAAAACTTCAGCTGAATCAAAATACCAAATCAGAATGCTTTCATCTCCCAGAATTTTTAAAATGTCCATGTGTTTGTGCCCACAAGGGCAATATCTGGAGCTAAACACAACAACTGGATGCCCTGGCCAAAAACTCACCTCATATCTCAGAGCTGGTATCATCTTTAATTGATTGATTGTCCAGAAAAAAAGAGCTGAAAATAACCTGGGCTTTGACTGACAGCTCAGTTAATGAGCTTAACGAGATAATCCTGCGAGGTCTGAAGTTTAAATACCACAGCTAAGAAAAGGTATTACCCCTGTTTTTCTCCTCACTCTGGCTTTACCAAGTGCACAGTTCCAAGACAAAAGACAAGGGGCACAGCCCAGTGCCCAGAAAAAATCCCAATTGTTTCAATTGTTTTGTTAATGAAGAACAAAGACAGCCAACTTCCATCAGCATCTCATCAAAGTTTTAAAGGGTGGCTTCTCTTTTTTTTTCTGGGAGAAATTATGTGATTCTTGAAACTACTCTAAAAAACAAAAAAAAAAAAATAGAAAAACCCACGCACAACAAGAATAAAAGAGAGGAAAAAGAACTTTTAACCCCAGAGACTTTGACTTGCTTCTTATTTTAGCAATGCAGCTCTTACCAAGGCAGGTAGAGGTGCAGAGCACTTTTCTAGAACTTCAGCTGAATCTCATGTTGCACGAAGTGGGAGAATAACAGAGTTATTCTGCTGAAGAGTGTATTTAGAGAGAAATCTCTCTTAGATCAATTAATCTGGGTGACTGTATGTAGGCGAGAAACAGATTTCTCTGAATTATTTGGCCTTAGTTAATCAGAGAAATGATCAGTGTCAGTGTCAGGCTGCAGCAATGAGCTCTTCCTTCTTTTCAGGTTAGAGGAAGAAAAATCCTGTAAAAAATTGTCAATTCCTCAATTATGATCCCCAACTAATTTTTTGACTGCGGAATGAAAATCCCTAAATTGCCATGAAATCATAAATACCCTGGGTTATATAACACAGCCTCACATCCTCATTAAAAGTGATGTCTTCAGCATCATTCACTAATTCCTCATTTTTTCCCCAGCTTTGGTGAAAAGTGCCTTGCAAGGAGTCCACCTCCAAAACCCAGTCGTTGAGGGGTTTATTGGATGTGTTTCCAAGTCTCCACTGACCGTGGCTTTCCAGTCTATTATTTATTTACCTCTGCTATCACATAAGCATTTCTAACATAAGCAGTGCTGCAGTGCATGTGGATGCTCTGTATAAATAAGGAAGGAGCAGGGGATTGGATCAGCTCCATCTGGAAATGGGATAAACTCCTCTCTACCTCACCAAACTGAGGTGGTTTTGCTGCAGAAGGAACCTGGACACTTTCAAGGCTTGGAAACCAGACTAAAGCCTGAGGAAGGGCCTGAACAGGCAGTGGGTCAGCTTGGTCTGCTGTCCAAAAAAGGGAATTTCAGCGCCAGGGAAAAGGTCCTGTTCCTCCAGAGTCCCTCCAAACTCTGTCTGCAGGCAGTTCCTGCACAGCAGATAATAGATGCTGATCTGTAACCAGACTGCATTTGTTTGGCTTTGTTTCTGCTGCAACAGACACATCACAAAGCAATCAGATGTCACTGCAGCTATATTTACAAGTGGGTGGCTAATAACTGGGAGCTGGTGCAAATTAAGTCAGATTTATTTGGCTTTAGGTGAGAGCTTGTTAATAACACTGAAATGCACGACGAGGAGAGGCTCTGCTAAATCTCCCTGCTTGGCAGAAGCCTCATCCATCACGGGATTGCTGCAGTTGAATATGGCACATTTACACAGTCTGTGAAAGATTTGCAAAAGCACCCAGGGGATTAAAGTGCACGAGTGCCAATGACTTTAAATGGCACTTGCTTTTGCAAATTTCATCCCCTGAGACTTCAGGAAACTTAATAATGCACAAAAATACAGTCTGAAGTGCAATCCAGCTTTACATAAGCTTGGCAAGTCTGGCTTTTGTTTTAATTTGGCTGATATTTTAAGGGGAAAACAGAGATGACTGCTTTTTTTTTTTTTTTTTAAGAAATTATCAGACTGGAAAGTATATTTTATAACAATACTTAACTCCAAGGCTCACGAATACAGAAGTTCCAAACAGCCAACAGATCAGATTTTTTTTTTTTTCAGTGGGAATCAACAGGTTTTATGTCGGAGAAGAGCCAGGCAAAAGGAATTAAGTGGCCTTGACTAATCATCTCACCTAAAGAATATCGCTGCTGACAGAGCACAGGAAAAGGGAGTTACAAGAGGGAGCAGAATAGCCTGAAGCACACAAACAAAAGTAACCTTTTAAAGTTGATTTGCATCAGAGGCCATGGACCATTGTCTAAAAATACTGATGTTGCAACCCAATCAAGCCTTCTGCAGTGTATCAGGAGAAAAGCTTTTCAGCTGGGAATGCTTTAGCAAGAAGCAGCAGGAAAATTGAGAGTGAAATTCCGTTGCTAGGACAAAGAAAAAGCAACCCGAGTGCCTGTTCATGCCATGATAACTAAAGCATGCCCTGAAAGCCTGGAAAAGCTGAGAAACCAAACTTTCTGTTTTCTCATCATCCCTGGCCACGTGGCTTTATATTCCTGAGCTGCAAAACATTTCTCAGTGGCATTTTGCAAGTCTCAGATGCATCACCTGCTCATTGTCAGCTCTTTCCAGGGCAGAGAAGCAGAAGGACAATCCAGAAGTGGAAGGCAGGTGGGGATCTCTTCAAGGTTTTCTGATGAATTATCCTTTTGGATGAAGCAGTGGCTTCCACACACACACAGAGGGTTTGATACCTGTTTTGTATCATGTATCACAATTTCACTCAGGTCTGGCTGGGTGGGAACACAGCACAGCTCATCAAAGCAGCCCAAGGGCTGCCCCTCTGTGCCTGCAGAGTCACAGAGCCCCAGAATCATCTAGGCAGAAAAAAATCTCCAAAACTGAGTCCAAGCTGTGCCCCATCCCCACCTTGTCCCCAGCCCAGAGCACTGAGTGCCTCGTCCTTGGACACCTCCAGGGATGGGGACTCCACTGCCACCTTGAACACCTGTCCCAATATTTCACAATCCTTTCTGTTGGAAGACCTGACTTTCCGAGGAAGTTCCTCCTGATGCCCAGCCTGAACCTCTCCGGGCTCAGCTTGAAGCACCCAGCAAGGGAGGTTGAGCTCCAGCAGACTCTCAGCCACGGGGTGATAAATTTTGAGGTGATAACTTTCAGCACCAGGAGCGGGGAAGCAGCTCCAAGAGTTGTATCTCAGCTTTATGGAGCACATCCTCCCTCGTGCTGCAGCCCTGCAGGGAGGTGGCACCTGAGGAAAATCAGATTCAAGGGCAGGGGTGAGGTTTATGTGGTGCTGGTGCACCCAGGGTGCTCTCCAGTGCCTCCTTCCCTGTGCATGTGAGCCCAAGCTCTGACTGTGCACTGGCACTGCAGGAAATGCAGATGAAAAAGGGATGTTTACCCTCTTTTGGGGTTTGTTTCCTCAAAGGAGAATGATCTGTTTCTGTGCAGGCAAAACTAAAAAAAAAAAAAGTCATGGAGAGAATTCCCCTCCTCGCTGGATACTTTCAGGATTTCCTTTATTTCTTTTTACTTTTGCTTTTTGCTTTGTTGCTGGTCCTTGAAGCTTTGGCAGCTCCAAACTAAAAATATTATTGAAAATTAGTACTATTGACTACAAAGCTTGCAGGATTACAATTTCAATCAAGATAATGGACTTTTAATCCAGATGACAGGCACTAACTCATGCACATCTGTGAGAAGGAAGCAGAAGCAGGTAGCTCCCTGATGCCAAGAAAACTTGTATTAATGGAAAGTGCTTCTGTGAAAGGACCATTAACTTCTTCTGTATAAAAGTTTGAAGAATATGATGCATAATCCATGCTTTCCCCTTGTGGGCATCCACACAGCAGTTCTGAAAAGGAGCAGAAATGAGAGGAGCTAATCATCCATCTTTTTGCTATGCAGCAGATGTCAATAAACTGGAGTTTGTGTTCCATTCCACTAAAATCCCAATGTCCCAGGCAATAACCTGTCTTTCAATAAAGCCAGGGCTAGTGTCCATTGAGATGTGAGCTAATGCTGAGTGGAAAATGACTTCTCTGTTTACCTACATCCAAATTGCATTTTATTCATTTTCATTTACCAGATTAAAAAAAAAAAAACAATTGATTGCCTCGGCTCATCCTTTGTAAAGAAAAGGCCTTTGTGAAGAGGGGAACATTGATGGCACAAGAACTCCAGCAGAATAAAATTGCTTTCCCCGAGAACAATGATTTTAATTCCTCCGCAGACGATGGCTCCCGATTCACTTTTTAAGCCCTGGATGCAAGAGGGGGTTTGGGTGCTCTCCAGAGGCCGTAGGCACCATATGTCAGGGGAGAGTCTAGAGGGCAAAGCAGACTGATCAAACACCGGGACTTTTATTTTTAACTCCGCCAGAATTTACAGTGCACAGCTGTGCTCCTCAGCCCCTGCCAAGCGCTTTGCGTAACCCGGGCACACCGCGAGTCCCCGGCGCCGCCGCCCAGGTACCCCTGAGAGACAGCAAACCACCTCTGCCTGCTTCTGCAGAACTAACTGAGGGGGAAATCTCCTCAGCAATTCATCCCCTCAGCACGGGAGTGAGTGGGAAATGAGGAGCTGCAGCTCCCCAGCACCAGGCAATCACCTGCCTGCCTTCCCTCCCTGCCAGCGCTCCCTGCCCACACCCTGTGCCCCCCCTTAAAGTGCTGGTATCACATCTGTCCCCTCCACCTTTTCCAAAACCTTTCCCTTCCCGCTGCAGAAATCCCTTCCCTGCTCCCAGGCTCTGCTGCCATCTCCCACCACCCATCCTCTGCCCCCCAAGGCTGGGGCAGCTCTTGACTCCACAGCCCCTGATCAGCTCAAAGTTCCAGTGCTGATGCCCATTTTTGGCCTCTTTTACTGGTGTTTTGGCAATGGGATTTGCCTGTTCTGTCACCCAGCCAGGCAGGTGTGTGCCCCCACCAGCCCTGCAGGGATGCCCCACCTCCAGGTTTGCAGGATTGGTCTGAATTTTGTCAAAATGCCTGATAATGAGAGATTTGACACAGACAGAAGAGTGCCTAAAGGGACACCTTCCACTATCCCAGGAGGCTCCAAGCCCCATCCAACCTGGCCTTGGACACTTCCAGGGATGGAGCAACCACAGTTTCTCTGGGCACCCTGTGCCAGGGCCTCCCCACTCTCCCAGGGAAGGATTTTTTCCCCAATATCCAATCTAAACCTGACTTTCTGTTTGGAGCCATTCCCCCTTGTCCTGTCACCAGCTGCTCTTGTGATGCCAGTCTTCTGCAAACCTGACAATTTCCCCCTTGCTGTAGTAATTATTGTTTCTGTTATTAATCATCGCCATCATCTGCTGATTTCATTTTTTCAATAATTCAATCTATTAAACGCAGCCTTGGCTCCCAACAAGAAATTGCAACGGCTCAAGGAATACAGGGACAGAATTTTGCCAAGATCTGCAAACCAAGCACAGGAAGTCACTGTACTTTGTGTACTTGATGAGGCCAACAGATCATGTGCTCACACCCCCTCCCTCCCTTTGTCACATTAGCCCTGAAGAATATTCGTGCTGGAAACCACCACTGAATGTGAGTAATAGTATCAGTTTGGCCTTTGTGAAAAGATCATTAAATCACAACGCACTGAGAAGGGACAAGAGTCCTCAGGCTTATTTCAAGAGCTATTTTTAGCTGGGGATATGAAGACTTTTCTTATCAAATAATTAGTCATCACCAGGAAAGGCAAGTTAACTTTTCAGAATAAAATAGGAAGTCATTGAAACCTTTTCTGAGTTTCCAAGAAAAGGCTGATTTAGAGATCACTGAAACCTCTGCACCTGACTGTCATTATTTAGTAGCAGAAGTGGGAAAGCACAAAAAAATAAAATAATCGAAACTATTACAATTCCTGCCTTATTTGAAGGACAAAGTGGTACAGATAAAGACATTTACCCAGATGTCTGTGTCATCCCAGTACTGCAGAGGTGCAGGGGGAATATAAAATTCATAAAAGGACTTTTACAGCCAGAGTAGTCTCTTGCAGAAAAAAAAAAAAAGCTTAAATAAACCCTGACCAGCCAGAGAGATCACAGAGAGGCTCCATATTCATGGGAAATGTTCTGACTACAAGTCAGCAAAATAATGCTGTCACCAAAAAATGCCAAAAGCTGTGTAAATTTGTGGTGAGGGGCTCATCACTTGTAAAATAGTGGAGATAATGATGCTGCTGTGCCTGGCACTGGACACACCTCATCTGGATAGCTGCATTTCATCCCAGGCACACAGATAAATTGGCAGAGTTCAAAGGAGAAAAACAAAAAATAATGAAAAGGGTTGAAAAGGAGACCTACAAGATAAGATTAGGGGAGCTGGGTATAGCTGGACTGGAACAAATTAATCTAAATGTTAGGAGGGAGGATTTAGGTTTTAAGTACAAACCAACCTTTATAGCTTTCAGAAAAGTTCAGCCATGGAACAAGCTGCCAAGGAAGGTTTTAGCCTCACCATCACTAGAGATACTAAAAGGCAGGAGACCATCTGTCAGGGAGAGTTTGGGGATTAAAAAAACAGAAAGAAAAAAAAAAACAGCACTGCCTCAATTTAAGAGTTGAGCTAAATAACCCATTCGTGACTAGACTTCAATGGATTGGAAATGGTACAGCTTCTCTTTAGAGGGGAAGTTCCTGGATCTTTCCACTCTGAAGATTGTCTTGATCATATAAACCAATACAGGGGATTTCTGCTGTTTTCAGATTGAGAAGGATATTTGCATTTAAATGCTTCCAGGAGATAGATGTCTAAATATTAATTTCATCATGTTGATAGCACACTCTGCTTTTTTTTCCAATCAGGCTTTGAACATTTGTATAGAGCTAATATTGAAAAAAGAATTATAGAATCAAGGAATATCCTGAGTGGAAAGGGACCAATAGGGATCATCAAAGTCCAACTCCTGGCCCTGCACAGACATCACAAAATCCCACTCTGTGCCTGAAAGTGTTGTCCAAATTCCTGGAGCTCTGGCAGACTCAGTGCCATGACTGTTCCCTGGGGATCCTGTATAACAAATTGTCACCTCACTTGTTTTTCTGTGGGATTCTTTGTTCCCACACCTCAGCTGCTGTAAGAGGCATTCACAGCAGTCCTATAAAAATTTCTGGAAAATCCAAGTGCCCCTGGGTTACCATTTCCCACCTGTTTACTCCACCAGCAGCAGGTTTGTGAATCAAAGCAGGTTTGTGGTGGTGTCCTGTGGTTCTATTACATCACATCTTTGTTTCTCTCTCAAGGCTCCTAATGAAGTTGCTCTTTGAAAATCTCTGAATTCATTTTCTACATTTCTAAAATAAGTTATTAAATTCCTCTGGAGCTGAGGCCAGTGGGAGCAGTGGTTTGAACAAGGCAGATGTTGTGAATCTGAGCTCCTCCACCTGCCACAGGTGAACCTCGTGCAGTCCTGGTGATTAATTGGTATTAATTTGTTGTTGCTAAGATGCTCATTTCAGACTGGATATTGGGCAGGAATTGTTCCCTGGGAGGGTGGGGAGGGTCTGGGCTGGAATTCCCAGGTTTGCTGTGGCTGCCCCTGGATCCCTGGCAGTGCCCAAGGATGTCCAGGTTGGACACTGGGGCTTGGAGCAGCCTGGGACAGTGGAAGGTGTCCCTGCCCATGGCAGGGGTGGCACTGGATGGGCTTTAAGGTCCCTTCCAACCCATTCCATGGCTTGATTCTGTGATTCTGTGATTCTGTCAGGTTGCTCCAAACTCTCTCTGAGTTGTGGGAGCCTCTGCTCTGGGCATTAATCCAAAACTCATTTCTACCTTCTGTAAAACCTCCACTTCCCCACTTCCCCCACAGGTTTGGCTGTGGTTTGCTTTTCAACTTGACAGACTCCACATTCTTTGCTGTTTTCCTTGTGTTTTGGCATTCCTGTGCTTTTTGATGGCTTTTGGTTCCTTTTATTGCTCTCCTCTGTGTTTACATCCACAGGTTATTTTACAGTCCAGGCAATGATGTGAACTAAGGATTTCAAAGGCTCAGGCAATTGTTCTGATCACTCAGCTGTAGGTTGTTCTCTTTTGGGATAATCTGGCAGCAATTTGGAGCAGAGGCAGCATGGATGTGTCTGGGGACGGTGTGGGTGTCAGTGGTGGGAACAATAACCCTGTTTCCTGCAAAATCCACTGCTCTGAATGTTCTTCCATGTTACGTGTGGGAACTTTGGGGTTATCAGCACAGATATCCCCCTAATTTCAATCTTCCTTTACATGATTTGGTTACTCACAGTTAGGCAGAGCTCAGTGAGTGTCTGGAAGTTAAAAGACCCACATTATCCCTGGAATATTTAGCTGTCCTCCTTCACCCATCCTGGTTGAATCCAACTCTTTTTCTCATCCCAGCCAAAACCAGAAAGGTCTTTGAAAAGTGTGAGTATGAAAAGTGGTAAGAAAAGAAATTAACAGCTGTCACTTTGGATATGGGCAGAGTGAAGAGCAAGACTCAGGAGCAAGAAAGCTCTCCTGGGAACATGAACTGAATCTGTGTGCAAACACATTTACATAAAAAGGAAATTGTCTGACAGGGGCAGCCACAGTTATTCTGAATTTCATGCCACATCACTGTTTCCTCATTATGTTTCACTGTACATCAGGGCTGTGCCTGTAAGATGCACTCTGAACTTCACATTGAAGAAAAGCCCTGCTGCTGAAAGAGCCATAATTCATTTGCTAACAGCCCCTGTTGCTGCGCTTCAATAATGCAATCATTTTCCCTGTGTCCCAACCATATGATTATTCCTGTTGTGTAGGAAATTTAAGTCCAAGGAATGTCAGATCAAATCTAAAAGCCTAGTGCTTACCCATAGTTTTTATTCAATTAAGTAGCCATTACAGAGCTCATGCTGTTTCAAATGACATAATGCAGAACACAAATGCAGTCTTTTATTACAAATATATGTTCATCTAAACAAAATGGCACCAACACAATCCAAAGCCATTACAATTTTTAGATTATTATGCTCAGGCTATTATTATATGGTGAGCAGTCGCTGTGAAAGACAAGTGGGGGAATTGGGGCCTTCACGAACCACACTTTGAGCACAGCAGTGCTGTTATCTGAGGTTTATTTGTGAAATTCTTAAATGCAGAGGAACAGTGCTGCTAAAATAACAAAGAAAGCACTGAGCTGCAGCTTGAAAGACGCTGACTTTGCAGGTGATGAGTGGGAAAGTCGTGCCTAGGACCTGACACAGACAGAGGTGCCACAGGCAGGGTCTGGGCAGCATTTAGGTGTTTACTCCCAAAATGAGTTCTAAAATGCCCTGTCCGTGGTGGGCTCCTGTGGGATCCCTCCTTTCCCTCCATTTCTGCCCCCTGCTCATGGCTTTCTGTTTAAAGGTGACTGATGATGCATTTGTCCCTTGCCCTGGTGATCAAACTCTCCTGTGGAAGGCAGGAGAGGAAGAGAAGAATCCCCCTGGGCAGAGCTGGGAATGACACCTGGATCTGTCCCCCCTGAAGGAGTGGAAGGCAGGCAAGGCTGTCACCACTCACTCCCCAATTTCAGACATGTTGTAGCTGCTCTTTGTTGATTCAAAGCTGGGCTAACACAGTGATAAAAGGGCTCCAAGCTGAATAGAGAACAGTGCAAATGGACACAGGAAACCTGCTGTGATTTACTCCTCAAATACTGAAAATAATATGGAAGTAGAGAGATGGCACAAAAACAGTTGATGGTTATGTAGAAACTGAAGTGAGAGTTTAGACGGTCAGTTTCTATTTTTAAAGACAAAAAAAATCAATCCCAAACTTCCAAAGGTGTTTTGTGTCTGGTTTATTATTTTCTTTCCATAACAGTCAATGTGGTCCAAGACCTCTGAATGTTATCATGCAAAGAGGAAGGACAGGCACAATTTCCCCACTCAAACCACTTTATTGACACACTTGCAAGACAAAAATAAACTGCTCCCTGCTTCCTACACCCCTCATGCCAGCTTCTGCCCGCAACTTTTTTGGTTTTATCACTTTTTACTTTCAGCTCATTACGAGAAAGTCATTTTATTTTCACATTTTGCTGGCAGCTGGAATTCTCCAAAATGAGGGAAGCAGGGCTGAGATGCATCTCTCTCATCCCTCAGCAAAAATCCCTGCAACATACGGTGCTGTTATGACTCTGAGCTTTTCGTGGAGAGGGGAACAGGCATCTGGGCTGGGTTCATTTGTAACGCTGCGCTTGCTGGATTAATATGGAAAGACAGATGAAGGCAGACACTTTAATTACTTCACCCTAACTTTTTATTACAACATCAAGTAAAATGGTGAGTTACAGAGGATAATGGGCGTGAAACATCTGGGATGGAGTCGCGCACAAGCTCACGGGTTGTTATCTGCCAATGGGGTTTTAAATATTGATAATTTCTGTACATGCATCTTTGTGTTATTTCTGATTTTCTCGATAAATCATCTCAGGATCACTTTGTTTGACGCTGTGAGGTAGCTACTAGGACTGGGACCCGGCTTTTTTCTTCTGGAATTTTCTGAACTGGGACTGTATCGCCACGGCCGCCCGCTCTGTCTCTGGCGCGTCCATGTCTATGTCAAACTCCTCTTGGACCTTCTTTTGCCCATCTGCTCAAAGGAAACACAGAACAGGTTTTTCAGACAGGGATAAACACTGGACAGCACAGCTGGAAAATTCTGCCTCTTTCTCCTTCACAGACACAGCCATGGCAAAGAGGAGCAGATTCAGGGAAAAAACCTGGGACAAATTTCATCAAACCCCTCCCAGTGATGGAGTTTGTGACAGCCCGTGGGGAGCTGGGCACTGAGTGACACCCAAAGGGTGCTCAGCACTCATCCAGCATTTGGGCAAGTCCCCCCCAGCACAGTCAAGGACTCTTCTGTGCCACCCTACAGGGAGAAATTAAAGGTCTTTTCCAACCTAAAT
>VZTZ01030499.1:244611-289274 GCA_013400955.1 Drymodes brunneopygia
TATATATATTTTTATATATATATATATATAACTGCACAGACATATTTGCTTAAAGAGTCCTTTGTTAAACTGAAAAGAGCTGGATTGGGTATTTCCCAAATTTTGGGAGTGGATTTTTCTGGGAGTTCTCCCCAAACTATTGACACCTGTCACAACACAGATACTTTAACAGATGCACTGTCAATCTGGAGAGAGAAAATTCAGTGGGGTGCCAGCTCAGGCTTTGTCTAAGGGAATAAGATTTTAGCTTTTACCTTGAGCTGCTTTCCTAAAAGCAGCCTTGTGATTTAAAAAGTATCACACCCTGCAAACCACATGGTTTTACTGGTTAGGAGCAGGAGTTCCAGCTCCATGATCTTTAAGGTCCCTTCCAACCTACACCATTCCATGATTCTACAAATTAAGAATTAAGCAATTAATGACAATGAAAACCCAGCCTGGGCTCAGGACCTGCACAGACTAAAAATCACCTCAGTGCACTGATAAAAAGATTAAAAGCCTTTTTGCACCCATCCTACTCCACATCCATGCACGCCACACTAACTTTTACCTGTCAGTAGTTGTTGTTCATATCTCTTAAACATGCAGGCTGTTGGATTTGAGTCCTCAAATCATTAAATTTCTGCAGAGAGCTGAAAGCAAGCCTGTGGAAATGCCCCTCTTTCATGCACTGTCTCCCACTCCTAGTCTTCCCTCCACAAGGGCTAATTAGCTTGGAAATGGTCTGAAAACCCAGGAAATTCTCACACAGGTAAGCATTGGCACAGGTTTTACTCCTGGACTTGCTTTTTTCATTCCTGCTGGTGGGGGCCAACCATTCTGATAACAAAACACCTTTTCCCAAGCTACCTTTATGTAGCAATAAAGGTGGATGAAGATTCCCTCCCCATCCTCAGCCAGACACAACCTTTTGTTGATAACTTAACTTTCTAAACTACATGAAGATGGATATCTGAGGATCCCTGGACTACACCCACCTACATGAGAAAACTAGGGTAAACAAAACTGTTGTCAGAAGCCTTAAACTCACAAGATTCTTGGGATTTTACAGGATTTAGAGGTGGTTGATAAGCCCTGGCCTGCACTTTCTGCCTTCTGAGGGGATCTGCTTTCATTAGCACCACAATAAATAACCCCCCTAACCTTTCCCAGTAAACTCAGCTATTTCAAGGCTTTCCCTGATAGATTTCTTCATCCTTTGCTGGACTCCCACTCCTCTGAACATGTCCTGACAAACCAGAGCAGTCAGTGCATGTCCCTGCTGGGTTCTGATCACTGCCAACAGGGGAGGTGAACAATCCCACGCCAGCAGTTGTTGGTCATAACAAGAGATTGTTACCCAATGAATTTTCCAAAATCACACATTTACATGGACTGGCTCAGGTGCAAATTGAGGCTAATCTGATCAGTGGTGGGACAAACCTTGGAGCACAACATCAGCTGCTTGCTGACAAAGGGGCACCCCACGCTCCAGCACCACAACACTGCAGGGCTGAATTCGGAGATAATTTACAGGGTGCAGGTTTTCCCTCACCACAGGCAACACTCATCCCAGCAGGACAGCCTGAAGCAGCAACTAACGAGCTGTTTTCCAAGCCTCCCATCATCCTGCACTGCTGCAACTGAAAAAAGATCTGTGTAATCCCATTCCAGATGAAACCCACAGTATTAGAATGCTGCCTCCATGATCTGCTACAGCGCCTCGTGATCCATGGCAAACACTGGGAGGATAATGAAGCTGAAGGAAAACAATAAAATCTTACACACAAATCTACCCATCAAACTCTGAAGAAATGTGGTGCAAATGTAATTATTCACGAATGTGCCTCCAGCTATTTCTTTCATTCACTTTTCAACTATAAAGTAAAATGAATTGTGACAATGCTGTGAGAAGGAAGCGTTGCTTATTCCATATGGGCCAAGAGTCTAAAGCAGTCTTTTATGACATTTGAACAAAGCCTGAACAGACCAGTCCTGCCCAAAACTGCCCAGGGAAAGGAAAAGGTGAGTGGGGTGGAAAAGGGGACTCAGTCTTTATTCTCAGAAATTCCCCATCTTCCAGATGAAACAGAAATTGCTCGTCACATTCTGGAAAACCATTCAGCATGAAAAATCGCACGGGCTGAAGCCTCTAACTGGCATTTCATGTCTCAGGTGCCATCCTCTGCCCTTTGCTCACCCAGCTCACATCTAACAGGAATTATGGGACCAGATCGAAGATGGAATACACTCATAAAAAATACTGCATTTTTCAGGGGCTAAACTGCAGCGTTCGGGAAAAAAGATTCAATGGAGTGTGGGACAGAATCACAGTGCCCCGAAACAGGCCAGAAGCAGCATTTTGCCTCAGGCAGGATCATTACCTCCCACTGCTCCAAAGATTTTTCAAGCTGTGACAATCTTTCCGCTGCCCAAGCTATTCCACCAGCCTGCCCAATGAGGCAGAACAGCCCCTAATTAAAGAGGACCAGAATAGGCAGGGATCACATGGATGTTGACATCCATGTGGAGCATTATCTTTACGTGACGCGAAGAGTCATTTCATCTGCCCAGACTCCACAGAGCAACCAGCCAGCCAGAGACAACATACAGATGTTCAGAGATGTGGGAAGCCACACTTAACTCCTCACAAGCAACAGTTTTAAAAGCCGAGAGTTGGTATTGGCCATTCCCTTCCCCTCTATATCTAATTGAGGGTGAGGAAGTAAAAGACTCATTTTCTAGGGGAGTTAAGAGAATCATAGAATGGCCTGGGTTGGAAGGGACCTTGGAGAACATCCAGCCCCACCCCTGCCATGGGCAGGGACACCTTCCACTGTCCCAGAGTGTTCCAAGCCTCGTCCAGCTTGGCCTTGGACACTGCCAGGGATGGGGCATCCATAAAATTTCTGGGCAAGCTGTTACAGATCCTCACTAAGCTCACAGTGAAGAATTTCTTCTAATATTTAACATAAACCTACTCTCTGGCAGTTTGAAGCCATTCCCCCTTGTACTTGGCAATTGTCTCTCTCCATGTTTCCTGGGGCTCCTTCAGGCCCTGCAAGGCCACCCTGAGCTCAGCCCAAAGCTTCTCCTCTCCAGGCTGAACAATGCCAGCTGTGCCAGCCTTTCCTCCCAGCAGAGCTGCTCCATCCCTCTGCTCATCCTGCTGCCTCCTCTGGGCTCTCTCCAGCAGCTCCACATCCTCCCTGTGCTGGGCCCCAGGGCTGGAGGCAGCAGAACCCCACTGCTCTCCTGTCAGGGACTTGTGCAGAGCCACAAGGTCCCCCCTGAGCCTCCTTTGCTCCAGGCTCAGCCCCTTTCCCAGCTCCCTCAGCCTCTCCTGGGCCTCCAGCCCCTTCCCAGCTCCGTTCCCTGCCCTGGACATGCTCCAGCCCCTCCAGGGCTCTCCTGCAGGGGCCACAACTGGACACAGCCCTGGAGGGACAGAGGGACAATCCCTGCCCTGCTCCTGCTGGACACACAATTCCTCAGCCAGCCCAGGTGCCATTTGCGTTCTTGGCCACAAACATTCAGCTTCTTCATTAATAAGCACAAAATTTTTCTCTAATTAGATTAGGAACAACAATAATTAGAAGTACTGAGGGTGAGATGCTCGTTCTGTGACAAGGACTCCATCCCTCCAGCTGCTCCTGTTTTGTCTCTCCAAAACGAACCCAGACATTCCAGGGCCACCTTCCAGAGTCCAGGGCTCCCTGTTCTGTTTGTCAGGAGAGAGGGACTCGATGGTGGGGAGTTACAGCTTTACACAAGGGGATTTTGTTTTTAGTTATTTGAAGGTGGAAGATGCTGGGGAAATGAAAAGCCCACAAAGGAACCATCTCAGAAACTGAAAAGTAACCCCTGGATCTCAGCAGTCTCCTGAGACTTCAAAAACTCCACAAGAAAAAAAAAATAAAGGTTATCATTAATGATAAGACAAAATGTAACAGCTATTTTTATCTGAACTACACCAACCGGCCCCAGAATATCACTCAAAGCAAGCCAGAAATAATTAATATCATTTGATTCAACTGTAAATTACAATTTAGTATAAAGAACATGACCTTATTAGGCAACCAGAATCTTTTATTTTTCAAATTGACCTTTACTTTCAGAATATGGTGTTGCTATCTTGAACTCGAAAAATTAGTTTTGCTGTGGAAAATAATGGTTGTTCTTCTATAATTTTAAAAATGTTATTTCAGCATGAGGCTTTTGAAATGTCTGATTAATCTTTTTTTTTTTCCTGGTTGTAATAACGTTTGAGAATAGGAATATTATTTCTGACACAAGATAAACGAAGTAGCACAAAAAATATGTACATTGGGGTAACATAATGGAACAGAAAGGATTAGCAATAAAATTCAGTTTACAAAAATTGCATTTGCAAGTAGATTGTAGCCAACTACGGATGAATTGATTTTGCTCAACAATTAATATAGAGACAAATATTGTTTTTCCTTAAATGCTAATATTATTTAAGCAATCATTCCTCATCTTCAAAGTAATTAATGGATCACTGCCAGCCTTTTAAAATGGTTTACAAACACATAACTGATGCATAGGTAGGTAAATCATTCATGGGAGGCATTCTGGGAATGAAACCAGAGGCCCTAATTCACATTCCCACATGGAGATCCAACTTTCTGGAAGTTTATCTGGGAACCTAGCAAACAAAAATGTCCATTTCAGCTCTATAATCTCACCTCTTACCAGCTAAAGCTGCAGCTGAGGAGTGCTAAACTGGGAAATTCAGTGGGAGCTGAAAGGAAATGGTGCTGGGGATCAAGGGCTGGCACTGTCACAGAATCACAGGATTTCCTGAGCTGGAAGGGACCCACAAGGACCAGCTCCTGTCAGGTCCCTCTGCCCCTGCAGAACACCAGCAGGGATACCACACCCAGCCCTAACTCAGCCTCTCCTGCAGGTCAGGATGCCAAGATCCTCCTCACAAATTCAGCCCAGAGTCATGTGAATCTCGTTCTGCAGCTTCCCCTGCTCCCCAACGCCCCAGCCAAGTTTTCATGGGAATTATTACGGCACGGTTTTAATTTCGTCTGCCATTTCCCGTTCTCATTTCCCCAGCTGAACACTGTGCCTTTAACCAGCTTTGCTGTGGAGGGAGCTGCATTTCAGCAGTGCATGAAGCAAGCTGCCCTCCTGACTCGCTTCTCCAGTGCTTGATTAATATATGATCAGTTATTTCCCTATTATGGTAGCATCCAGGCGCTCCCAGCCCGAGTTGGGAGCCCTAATGTGGTTACAAATGCAGAACAATAAATTCTTTCCCCTCCGCCACCCCTCAGTGCTCTGACCTTTGCAGAAGTGTCTTCAGCAATAACGTTTAAAATAACAACGGGAGAACTTCCTCAGGGCTACCTCGACACCAGCACATTATCCAAGGCCCCAGCACAGCTCAGGCATCGTTCCCTAAATGTCTGAGAGCTGGTGCAGCCACGGGCATGGCTGAGAGTGTTCCAGACAGATTCTGCCACGGGACTGTGGTGGCAGAGTGTGGGGCCCCTGGGGCATTGAGGGAAAGAGAGTTTAGCCCTTTTGATTCAAGCCATGCTGCACCACTTTGCAGCAAAACCATGTAAAAAGGCTCCAAACCCATCTTGTTTTCCAAGAGAGATGTTGCCCCCAGCACTTCCCAACACTTTGCTGCTCCAGACTGAAAAGGAACTGCCTCAAAATGAGTTGGCACTCGCTGTTAATTATGGGATGACCGATGATACCTGAGGGCATTTGCAGGAAAACACAAAACAGAAGATTTTTATCTTCCAGTGTCTCCCTTGGCTTTGCTTTCCAGGGATGCTCCCTCACCCCAGCACCCCCCATTAAAAGAGCAGCTGGGGAAGAAGCTCAGAGCAGTGGCAGCGATCACAACATGCCACACAGGAGTGGCAGGAAAGGGGGATCAAATCCGTGCCTGCCAAAGTGACAAGAGCAGGGGAAGGTGGCACAGGTTACAGAGCAAAACCTGTCACTCACAGAAAGGAGAGGAGTCAATCAAAAGCACCGTGATGTGGAGTCAGAAGATGTTTTTCTCCACACACAAAGAAGAGCAAGACTTTGCCCCACTCATCTTCAAAGTGGAAGATAAGGGCATTTTCTTGGAGTCACTGGCTATCAGCAGATCTGTTAGCAACTGATGAGAGGCTATTTTAAGTTTACAGGGTAATTTTAATAAAAACTGCTTTATGAGCACTTGGAAAGTCATAGTGAGAAAACACTCTCCTCTTGTAAAATCCATCACGGGTTTTAATTACAAATGACTTAATCCCACACTCAAGTACAGGAACTGAGCTTTACCATTCAGTATCACTTTCTTAAGCAAACAAATTATTGCAGAGAAATTGTTGCTGCCCCTGAAAATGTCCAAGGCCAGATTGGACAGAGCATCCTGGTCCAGTAGATGTTCCCTTCCTATGGAAGAGGAGGCTGGAAAGAGATGGGCTTGAAGAACCCTTCCAATCCAAGCCATTCCGTGATTCTATTTCAGTATCTTCTATTGTAAATATCATCAGTAAGAAGCGCTCACTTTACTGCCCAGATTAAGTGGAAGAAACAAACAACTTAAATAATGGCCAAACAGTGCAGCTTTTATTTGCACAAATGTGGGCATTGTTCCATGCTGTGATAGGATAATTAATTTAGCACAATCACACTGCAAAACAAGCCACTGCTTTAATACATATAACATGTATTTTAGGATCTTGCACTACCTGCCAGTTTGGGGATGCCTGTGAAGGCAGCTGAGCAATTATTGTGTACAAGTGGAGCTTTTGAGGTTAGAAATGCCCAAGGAAGTATCTGGAGTCCTTCCAGGGACAGAATAGAATAGGATAAAATAGGCTGGGATGAACAAACCTGCTCCAAGACATCCCTTTAGGAGAGCATTTAGCAAAAGAAAGTTTGTCACCCCTGCATCAAACCAAACTCATCCCGCAGGAGAGCCCCAGAGATGTGCTGGATATAAAATCCAGGCTTCTGGAGCAGCTCCAAGGTAATTCAGCCTGAGCAAGTACCAGGATACTCTAAAGGACATCCATTTACCATGAGGCTGCCCATGGCTCTCACATCACTTGGCTTTGTCATTTCTGCTCCAGCAGCCACAGGTTCAGCCAGAGTGCTGGATGGATTCGGTCTGACCACAAGTCTCACTGAATGTTCCACAAAATGAAATTTCCTCACAAAAGGTACAGAATTTTAACATCTCAGACTCCTGAAAGCAGTCACCCAGCTGTAGTTTTCCACCATAAAGCAAAGAAATCCTGTTGCAGGAGGGATGGTTCTAGGAAATTTCCACTGTTTTCTTTTTGCTTGGGCTGTTACCCAAACAGAATCATTAATTTGAGTTTACCGTGTCTCCACTGAAGGCAAAAAGCCACATTTTGTGTTTATTTCCCCTGCAGGCTGGCTTGCTTAACTTTCTTAGGAAGAGAGGAGGGGCTCCTCAGCAGAATGCAGGATAACACTGAAACAGCAGCACAGGGGAGATAAATTGAGATCCAGTGGCAATGTGGTTCTTAAAGAGGATGAGAAGGAATTAAATGCTGGAGGGTACTGTCAGTGTGTTCCAGGCTGTCTTGCCCAAGAGCCACTTGGAAAGCCAGGCTACATGTTCTGCAGAAGCTCATTAAGCCAAATATTTCAAAACCAGATTCTAGGTAAAAAACTCTGGCCAATTCCTAAGGAAAAAAAAAATCCTTGATCTAACTTACAATCATTTAGGTTGGAAAATATCTTTAAGATCATCAAGCTGTAAAGGAAGCCAAACTTGCAGCTGTTTAGAAAGACACCAGTGGAGAAAAGCAAGGACTCCAAGAGTGCAACTCCAACATTTTTGGACAGCATGAATCTCACCCTTGACTTCCTATACTGGTTAGTTCTCTATTATAAAGGCAGCTCAGAGGGACTGGTTCAGATGTAGATATTGTTCATTAAATGAGTTACATTGCCTGAGCATGAGTGGTGCCTGAACTACACATTGTAGAATTTCAGATGAACACACTTATCTCCTATTTCATGAGAAATTCTTTCACATCAAATGAATTATTTAGCCTTTATGAAAGGTACTACACTGAAACTGCAGCAGCTATGAAATCTTGTTTGCTCCAAGAAGGAAGAAAATAAAATAAAGGTAAGCACACCTTCTCACACAACTCCATCCATGTGCTCTGATTCCATGGGATGGTGAAGAACAGCTCACCTTCAATAGAGGGTCAAAATGAACATTTGTTCCCTCTGCTGAGATGGCCAGGGATCTGCCAGTTGTGCAGCTGATCTGGATCCTCTCCTGCTCCCTCAGGAGCTGACTGAACAGTGTGCATACACTTTTCTTTTTATAGAAATATAGTTGAACAGACAAAAAAAACCTGTATCAGCACCTCTCGCTCTGCTTTCAATTTAATTCAGAGCTAGTGATTTTTTGTGTACACTCTGTGCCTTTATGTGTACATCAATAAGACTCCTTCTATCTCTCTAATAAGGGATTACAGCTAACACCAAGACAAGCAATATCAAATGCTTCATGTGAACAAGAAGCCAAATGACAGTTTCTCTGAGAACTGGAATTGAATTCACCAGCTACTGCAAACACCAATGCTCTGCTCTGCTACTCAGCTCAGAATGAGCCAGGTGACGGCTGCTGCCATCCTGAAGGGGGGGAGTGCTCCAAGGAACCTTGCTGCACCCAGCATGTGGCCAAGGCAGCCAGAACAGGGCTGAGAGTGCAGGAGGAGGTGTCAGATGTACTGGGTGTCCATCTGTAGAAGACAAGAACCCTTTAAAAGGTCTTTCCATGATTCTCCTGGCTGATCCAAGCCAAGGAACACCGACTTGAGACTGAAATCTGCATGCAGAGCTCAGAAAAACACAGTGACCACCTCCTAGTGCAGTTCCCCAACATGGTGCACCCAATAGAGAATTCAGATTTTACAGCACAATCACACTCACATGTTCCTTAAATGCCAAAGCACACAAGTTAATGCTCCATCATTCCTTAATGGAAAAAATACAACCCCACCATATGTTCTTGACGTGTTTTCTTCTTTCCCCCTCCCCTGCTGTGGAAACTGATGCTGAGGTGGACAGGACTCTTGGCTCTGAGGCAGAACTGGAGTAGAGCTCTGCTCTCCCACTAATTTCCTCTCCCAGAGTAATAGAAAAGACCTTATTGTCACATAGGACAATTTAGTGTTTAGCATAAGGGAGTAAAAAATGGCAGTGAACAGATCCCATAAAAGAGGGGGGAATGAATCCAGAAGGGCGAGGTGTCCTTCTGAGCAGCCTGTTCATTACCTAAAGGCACTTACTGTACTGGGAGGCTGAAGCCTGGAATTCTAACAAGTCAATACCAAAGCTCTGTGGGATTTCTTGTCCCTGCCTTTAGCCTCTGTATTTATTGAGTGAGGACTGATGGTTGTAGGGTAATGTAATTTTCCAAGCCTTTCCAAAGCAGCAAAGATAATGAGCAAGGTCGGGCTCCAAAGCCACTAGACACTACTTCAAACCCTGCTTCTGCATTTTTTTTCCCCTTTCCCCCACCTCATAAAAAAATAGAATTCCAAACCTTCTAGGTCCCAGGCACTGACTCAGCAACACCCTCTTTTGAACGGGATGCTATTTCGGATAAAGGGTGGAGGGGTTGTTCTCCCCTAGGAGTGCAGTTCTGTTCTGACAAGCATCTGACAAGCATCTAAACCAAGTGTAGATCATTCAGGCTGCCTTGCAGTGGGCTTATTCTCAGGTGTGTAGCAAGGAGGAGTATCCACCTTTTTATAGCCTGCGTATTGATTAATCACACCTACACGCCTTTTTTTAAATTTTTTTTTCAAGTGGGTAAAAGCAAGCTTGTTTTTCCAATCCAGCCCCTTCGAAAGGAGAGGGCAGGTCCATATCCCGAGCTCTTTATCTACATCAGGAGGTTATGGAGCAGGGAAGTGAAAATGGTCTCATTATCCTGACAGATGGTGCACTTAACAAACCCACACAGAAGGCTGAGGACACAAAGGAAGGTTGTACGTGCTGGAAGTGTGGTGCATTTCTGAGCTCTGCTGCCTGGGAGGTTCCACTCTGGCCCTCCAGCCTTGCTGCTCTCCAGTCCTCAGAGCTGGAACAAATCCTTTTTGTCATTCCCTGCCTCCTTCTCCAGAAGGGACTGTCGTCCCTTTTAATCATCCCATCCTGCAACATCTCAAAGGAAGCTCACAAAGTTTCCTCTCCAAGTCCATTTTTTTTCTCCAATGCAAAATCGTGTTAAGGCAAAACAAAACAAAACAAAGCAAAACCCAAGCTTTACTAATATGAGCTGTCTAGGAGAAAAGGAGGGTTCCTATTCATCTTACCTTGGTTTTCACCTCACTAAGTCTTCACCTGGTGCCTTTTAACAACAGCTATTTAAAATCAATTTTATCAGGAGGGGTGGCCATTGATTTAGCTAAGTGCTGCAATTGCAATTAGAAAGTTATTAAACCCAGTGCTAGATAGGCTAATTGACATGAAAATCTAGCTGAGGCTGGGGGATAAAGGTTTCCCTCCTGCTTCAGCTGCACTTTTATTGCACACATAAAGCTGTCTTAAAAGAACATTCAGGTTGCCAAGTTGAACATGAGAAAGTTAATAAATGACAAAATGAACTGATACCATTAGGCAGAATTAACTGAATCATTGAGTGGACAACTTTAATTTTTGACATTGAAACTTTCATGGCCTTAGGAGCACAGTGTTTCCTAGACTTAAAGCAAAAAAAAAAATGTATTTTGGTACAACATATGGACACCCACATGGCTCCTCAGCACGGCTGCTTGGAAGTGTTAAATCCAACACCACTTTTAATGGAGTAACTGGCAGTGGTGGGAGGCTGCTGTCCTGTTCCTGACTCAGCAGGAAAAGGAATGACTTGCCTGTTTTTTGGGTGGGATTCATAAAGCTGATGGGAAAGGAACAATGAGAGAACTCTGATGCCTTCAGATGGGGTGGCTGCTCCTGTTCCACCTCCTCTGTCCCAGCTCAGGGCCAGCCCCAGCTCTCAGATTCACCATGGTCCCCAGCAGACCTCAACAATGCTCTGTCTTTATCTGGCTGCTCCTGCTCCCCAAAACTGCACCAGGACATTCCCTAACCTCAAAATTCCAGCCCAGCCCCTTCCCACACCAGCTGACTCCTGCTCTCCTCGCTCTCAGTCCCAGTTTCCATCCCAAAAATATCAAACCCTAATCCTCTGTGGTTCCAGCTTCCTGACAGGACCTACTGAACTCCTTTGTCATTCCATCCTCTGACCTCCCTGCTCCAGCTTCTGGGACCCTCTGCTTCCAGGGAAGGAGGAATTTTTTCCTAAGCAATTGTGATGTTTTGGGAGCACAGAAAGGGCATGACCCTGCCTTTGGCTTCAGCTCCTGGCCAAGGCATCGCTGAATGTAGCAGCAATTAAGGAAAACTATGATTTCCTTAAGCCTTTCAAAGACAGTGTTGGTTTCATTGCTTTAGTGTTTACTATTTGGCTCAGTGATGTCGAGTTTTCATGGAAAAAAAAATAATTAACTGCTTCACTGAACTCACACAAATATAAGACTTGTCCTTCTAAACATTTATAATTTGGCCTCTGTAACAGATAGAAAAGTCACATCCTAGATGACAAATCTTACATTTCTGTTCAAAATGACACAGACTAAAGCAGTCAGACAAAAGGCCACCAGAAATTGTTTTTAATTTCTTGATGTGCTAACATTTTGCTCAAGCCTCATTTTTGGAAACTACTGGAATGACTTTGCTGAACCCTTCCAAAATAATGCTGCTTGAGGCAAGCAATCAAAATGACAAATTTCAGCCTGAGCAATTGGATTTTGGCAAGGTTGTGTACAACTGAAAAGGGAGCTTTTAACCAGCAGAGTTCAGCAGCTGTTAATCGGCCTTGCCACCAGTCCAGATTGCAATAAACAAAATAAGTGTGTGTAATACCAGTGAAGGAATATAAACTAAATGAAATAAAAGTTATGGATAGCTGGAAAATCTTTAAAAGGGATCAAAACTAGAGGGTGACTGTTACTCTGCTGGTGTTTTGAGAGTTGCCAATGATTTCTCGAAGATTTAAACACAGGAAAAAAATTGAAAACAGTTGAGTCACCTAAAATGATTACATGGGAGACAAAAATTAATCTGAGTAGTCCTTTGCACATTCTATGTTGAGGATTTCTCTCGCACTTATCTCTGCTACTCATTTAAAAACTCTCTAGAAAGTATTTTCCTCTGTATAAATTTAAACCCTGACGGGCAGATTTTAAGGTCTGGATTTACAGACATGTCAGATTGTCAATAAAGCTGATCAGAAACAGCATCTGAGCTGACACACATGGCTGGCCAACCTCGGATCATCTCTCCAGCCTGTGTTTTCTGATCTATACAGATCCATTCTTCCTCACCCTGTTCCTGAGGATTACAAGGACATGAGCTTGCAGGCATCTGGAGGAAGGACTAAACCTTTCATGCATCTCCTCTGCTTCAGGAAACACAAGCTGGGTTGGTGCAAGGAAGGACTTAAGTTGGGACTCACATCCCTCACAGCCTCCAAAGTGTTGGCATGTGCAGAATGCACAGGATACAGCACACCCCAGTCCCTGTTCCACTAAAACCCTCCCAATTTCCTTTACTGTTCAAATTTTAGATCTGAATGTAAATAGAACCAATTCATTAGTATTATTCTCCTCTTTTGCACAGGAAACCGAATTATTTACTCCCTCCCTCCCTCCCTCCCTTCCTCCCTTCCTTCCTTCCGAAATTCCTTCCTTCCGAAATGCCTTCCTTCCAAAATTCCAAAATTCCTTCCAATATTCCTTCCAAAATTCCTTCCGAAATTACTTCCTTCCTTCCAAAATTCCTTCCTTCCAAAATTCCTTCCTTCCTTCCTTCCATTTTTTTCTAATTCTGCTACATTAAAAACTGCTTTGTCTCTTACGTGTGTTTCTCTCCTTTCAGGTGAGAGGTTCCTCTCACCTGCTCCTTGCTTAAACCTTGTCTGGGAAACTTTTAGTGAGACTGGAGAGAAATGAGAAACTTCAGGTGATGAGAGCATTAGTCAGAAACCTTCATTTTGGCAAATGAATATTCTTTACTAATGACCCAGAGTGCAAATTTGCCTGGGAAAACAGGAGGGAAAATGAGGCAGTTAAAGGGAGAAGCAGCACCTGACCTGGCTGTGCTGAACAGACTCAAAATTCTCTGGGGGAGGAGAAAGAATGAGAGATGAGACAGAAGAAATGAGGGAGACAGGAAGAGAGGCAGACAGAAAAGACTCTGCTTGTGGAAAAGATGAAAGGAAAACCTCAGGTTTTATGAAGGAAGTCAGGAATAACTGATGTGAGCCATCGTGGAAGCCTGGCCTGCCTGGCAGGAAGGACCAGGAGTTTGGAATCAACCCAGAGCATCCCCAGAGCTTCACCCCACTCCCATGGGCACATTCACTTGTTGCCCACTACAAGGGGTTTCAGAGGCAGGAAAATATCTACTTACACAACCCAGGGACTGGTTAAAAGCTTCAATATCAACAGTGAATTTCTCCTGGGCTTTGAAAAAACCAGCAGGAACCACTGCCAGGAGAGCTCTGGCAACGTGCACCGAGGACCTGAGTGTTTTCTGCTGCTCACCTCGATCTGTGCAGCCTCTCCTGACCAGCAAAAAGCAAAACTTTCTTCTTTTTTTTTAACCAAATCGATCAGATTTTCTTCTGAAACAACTCACTGGTGGGGGCAGAACACCCTGGGGTTTTTTGAACCGCCTGGACTGAAAGTCCACATCGCTTTTTGTTTTGTTTTGTTTCCTGGCATGCTTGGCCAAGCTTATCAAGTGTTTTGTCACATTCAGACAGCATCACTTACAACAACAAAAGGTATCCCTGACACCAGCAAAGGAGGCTGGCAGCTCTGGGCTGCATCACTCCCTATCTCAGCAATTACACTGAAATAAACAAAAGTTAACTCAGCCTTTTGCTGCCAGGCCAGAGCCCCCAAAAACACTCAGCAGAACAGAAGCAGCTGCTCTCTAACTCAGCTCAGGTTTATGGTTGGTTTCTACTCTGCAAGTTCAGTCAAGAAATTCAGCCCCAAATGTGCACCACAGTACTACAGAATCCTGCAGAAAACTACTCACAGCCATAAAAAACTACTGTGACGTCCAAAGAGTTGTGGGAAGCTCGAAACGGGTCAAATTTATGGTAGTTATAAAACCTTTCCATGCCAAGTTTCAAGTAAATTTGGATCTATTTATAGTTTGGAGAGGAAAACAATAACTTCTTAGTGGCCTCACGTGGTATCCACTCAAAAATAATGGCAGTTGTGGCTGTGCTTATATTTTATTTCATTTAAATTTGAAACTTAGAACCAAGCTGAGTTGGAATTACAAGCTCACACAAACAGATGTATGGGGAGAAACTACAAAGAAGTGCTGGTATCCCTTGATGCAGCTTTCTTCACTGGCTTTTTTTGTGTCCATCATCTTCTACTGCAAGAAGAAAAAGAGCTAATAAAAGGAAAGAAATAAGTCTTCTAATTCCAACTCAGCCTGGACTTCAGCCAGTCCACCCTGTAATAGCAAAAATGCTAATGTTAGCTGCAGTAATCTTCTTAAGATGATGAATAGAGACCAAAAATCTACACTAATTCTGCTGCATCTGAGAGCAGCTTCTAGACTGTGCTGTTCCCAAGGTTTGCCCATGGCACGGAGAGGAATGGGGGGAATTGCCAAAAATTACATTTTCTTTTTGATGTTCTTCCATAATGGAATGGTTCCGAGCTCAGGGACCTCTGGAAGAGTCCATCTCATGATTTAAGTATTTTACTTTTTATTTCTGTGGTCCCTCCTATGTAAACCATAAATACTTAACCAAGAATTGTGATGCTTTTCTCTGCCACAGCTCTGGAAAAGCTTCAGAGGTCCAGCAGTGAGAGCAGACAACGTCCACCAACCCTCCCACACCTGGTTCTGCTGGATGAATGAGACAGGAATACACACTATTGTTTATGGATCATTAATCTCCAAACTTCTTCCCACTGCAGTCTAGAAAAGCTATTTCTTTCTCTTTAATTTGACAGAGGAAGGAATCCGAGCTGAAGAAGTTTGTCTGAGGTGAGACCAAGTGGTGCTGATGGAGAGAATGATTGATTGGCACAGCCCATGCCTTGCCCTCTGCTGACAGCATCCGTCACCCTTTGACAGAAAAGGTCCAAACATCCTCATCTTCCATTTGTCTTCTCACCTTCTTGGCTAAAATAAGCCAGGAATGCTTTTTCCCCCCAGTTCCTCCCCATTTTTGCCTGCCAGAGGCAGAGCTCACACAAGAGGCACAGAGCTCTCACCAGAGACAGAGTTTTGTTGTGAGCAGATTCGCTGGAAAGGTCACCAAGAAATTTCTGCCAGTGACAAACACAGCTGCCTGCTTGATGAATACAATCATTAGGTGAGATTAAAATACACATTTTCTGCTGGTAATTATTCTGCTGGCTGCTAGACACAGAGGTGGCTGCTTCAGGACAACAAACAGCCCTGCATCCAGCTCAGCTCTGTCTCAATGTCCTGCCCATGATGGGTTCTGGCCCCTGAATATTTCAGATGAGAAGAAGGAGGTTGTCTGCTCCTCACCTGTGCTGTATGAACCTGGATAAACCAGGATGGGGGGATTTGTGTTCCTAATATTCCCCAGGATGGGCCCCAAATACAGCTGCAGGTCTGGAATACACACAGGTGTATCCACATCTTCCCTCAGAGGTACCACACCTTGCTAACCTCCATTCAGCTCTGAAATCAAAAGCCAGAAGAATAAACAATTCTTCAGGCTTAACTAATCTCACCTCTCCCACCCTTCTGTTTGGTTCTACCACACAACAAAGGCTGGAGCCCAGAATTTTCTCCACAGCTAATTCCTGTAGCCCAGAATTTTCTCCACAGCTATTTCCCATAGCCCAGAATTTTCTCTGTAGCTAATTCCTGTAGCCCAGATTTTTCTCCACAGTTAATTCCCATAGCCCAGAATTTTCTCTGTAGCTAATTCCTGTAGCCCAGATTTTTCTCCACAGTTAATTCCCATAGCCCAGAAATTTCATCACAGCTAAGTCCTGTAGCCCAGAACTTTCTCCACAGCTACTCCCTGTAGCCCAGAATTTNGCCCAGAATTTTCTCCACAGCTAATTCCTGTAGCCCAGAATTTTCTCCATGACCGATCCCTGTAGCCCAGATTTTTCTCCCCAGCTATTTCCCATAGCCCAGAATTTTCTCCATAGCTAATTCCTGCAGCCCAGAATTTTTTCCATGGCTACTCCCTGTAGCCCAGAATTTTCTCCACAGCTAATTCCTGCAGCCCAAATTTTTTTCCATGGCCAATCCCTGTAGCCCAGAACTTTCTCCATGGCTGATTCCTGTAGCCCAGAATCTTTTCCACAGTTACTCCCTGCAGCCCAGAATTTTTTCCATGGCTACTCCCTGTAGCCCAGAATTTTTTCCACAGCTAATTCCTGTGGCCCAGAATTTTTTCCATGGCCAATCCCTGTTTCCTGTCAGATACCTGGCTCAGAAACTCTCTGCAGTGCCTGTAAACGAAATTTTAGGTGTCTGTCAGTACGAGATCTTTAACTTAGATCAGGAGCTGCAGGGATAGTTACTGTTGGATTAGCACAGGCACATAATGAATTCCAAAATCCTGCACTAACGTGTTGTGTTCCTGGCTATTAGCCTGGGTTTTAATTAGTTTGTGCTAATGAATATATTTGTACATGTCCATTTTTTATTGGCAGCTTTTAGAGGAGTAGTAAATTGGTCACTGTGGAGTGCCAGTGTTTCGCTAAAACCTAAGGAATAATTAATGCTTTCTCCACCCAGAGTCAACCAGCGATCTCAGGGGGTTTTAGGTATAAATTAGAATGAAAGATGAGATACTCAAAATACAGTTAGAGAACTCATTCATCAACGATGATTAAATAATGTCACTGTGAGACCCTGGAGAAGTGCTGAGAGCTGATTTCCAGCTCTGGAATACCCACACCATCTCCCAGGAGCTGCCAGAGCACCCTGCCCTATTTTTTTTCCACTGTGACTTTCAAAATGCCTTTTCCATATCCGGTGCTATCCAACTTTCTTCTGTTCTTGGAAATTCCTCCTTGGAAAATATGTATTTTTCTCAGTCTTTCCTATTCATAACCCACTGGGAGCTGGGGGGAAAATGAACCAATACTAAGAGTGCTTGGCTAAAGCAAATTCTTCCATCAAATCCAGTATCCTGGCTAACAAAATCCTCAAGCCAGAAAATATTTGGATGCTTTCACATCCATATTTCCACAGAGAAGATGGCTGTGAGAGCTGGCACGAGGCAGGCACAGGGTAAGTCAAACCTGAATAAGGATGGAGTTGTTTGAGATGGATTTAAAGAGAAATTAAATGTCCAGGTCCAAACCAGACATGCTGAAATACCTTGCTGAGCACCCACTTAACTCCAGAGACAGACATAGATTCTTATATTCATCATTTATTTGATTATTTTTATTATTTTGTAATGTTAGTATTACCCACAAATTCCTCAGCCTTGAGAGAGCTAAGCAAATTAGAAGCCTAAATCAGATTAAGATCTATGGACACCAGGCTCTACAGAGGAGCTCATTCTGATAAACACAAAAAAAAAATCACAAAAAAATCCATTTTTCTCTGTTGAGAACAAACAGAGCTTTAGGTCTCTCACACAGATGTGCACCCAAAGAGCCAGACATGAAGAATTCCACCCCAAACTTAGAGAGAGAGGCATAGAAACCCAAGACAGGAGTGGGGCTGACTTTGACACACCCCTCTCTTCCCTTGGACAAGCAACTTAAGGATTTTATTTAAGGTCCTGAAATACTCTGAGCACAGGGACTGAAGGTGAAGTGTTATGCTGGTTCCTGATGCAGAATCTAATTCCTTCCTGCAGCCCTGACTGCTTTTTGTTCTGACCACCAGTGCAGCAAAGGACCACATTTTCATCATGTCTGTAACACTCCTGCTCTTCTAAATTCTGGTGCCTGCTTACACAAGGGAGCCTGATAACACCAAATTACCAGCTAATTTTGGAGCATCGAGCTGAGTGCCTCAAGACAGCTGTGTGCTACAAATTAAAATCTTAAAAACCTTCCGAAAAAAAAAAAATGATTAATCATTTACCAAATTGCTAACAGAGGAGCTCTTAAGTAGGAAAGTATTTTCATTCCATTTACAAGCCCAAGTCAGAAGAAAACAACAGCCTGTGGTGTGAAGGAAAGCAGGCCTGTGTACAGTCGTGTGTGTACAGGCAAAAAGAAAAGTTGATGTTTCCACAACAGTAAATCCTGGTAACCACTGTTGGGCATTGATTGTGTTCCTCTTTCATTTTTCACTTCCACTAAATTAAAACAACATGCTGCTCAGCTATATGCACCTCTTGTAGCCTTTTAATCATCTGTTGTTAGTGTCGGGGAACGTGGAGAGAGAAATCTCCAAGGACTGGAAATCTCCAATCCCAGCTCCATGGATTCCCAGTGTAAATATTCCAGCTCCCACATCCCATGGACTCCAACCCTGACACATCCCAAACCACCCTCGATGATGCAGGGGCAGACTCATCTCAGAGGTAACTTTATAGGTATCACCAGGGTTTTTTAGGGACTGGCTTGAGCTGTGTCCTCCCTCTGGGTCACCACAGCGCCAAAGCAGAACTAAAGGCTCCTTATCCCAGGAGAGGTGATTTTCCAGGCACTGCACATTTCTGGAAGCCAGCCAGTTACATGCCAGTCACGGAAAGAAGGCTCCTTCTCCCCTGTGCACAGTCACAGGCAGCTCACTGATAATTACAGACTGATTTCCAGAAGAAATATGGCACTTGTCAAAGGCATCATTTCAATTCTGCCTTTCCTCGTTAACACTTGATGGGAACTCCAGTGTATTTATGACTCATCCAAAAGGCAAAACCCACCAGCACCACCACAGCTTCATTTCTTTTGCTGAATTCAATTTTTTCTTCATTTCTAATCACTGAATTTTATTTTTTATTTTATTTTTTCCCCCCTAATGACCTTGGCTGATTTTCCAGCCAGTTACTCAGAAAGGAGCAGGGCTACCACCACCTTTCAGGTGCTCAAATCCCCACTGAATGAGGTGCCTCATGATGATTTCCTTGGGCTTCTCCTGATCTCAATACTGCAGGAATGCTGCAGTTCTACTGACTTCTACCTCCTGCAAAGGAGCAGGCTGTCAGGGACCATATAGAAATATATATAACTCCTGTACATGTGCTCATCTCTCACATTTTTAGAAATGCAGCCGGATTTCTGGATGCACTCGGTTCGAGAACATCGCATCCACGCAGGCACACAAGGTTCCTAAAGCTGAGTGCAAAACAAAGATCCCATAAATTAATCAAGTTGTTCTCCTGGCAAGCTGGGAAGAAAGAGGTGGACCGGGGCAAGAATTGTTATTGTTATCTCTATTTTTAAATCCTTGGAAGACTCTCAGTTACTATGGTGGTGAGGACCATATAAGTACCTAGGCAGATTCATTGGGAGCAGGAGTATCAAGTGTGAAGATTCTCCATGTCAAAGGTACCAAGCTAAGCAGGACCTTCACCCCTATGGGGAAAAAAAAAGATAAATATATTTTGAAATAATTTCCCATTTTTTTTAAGTCTTTAAAAAGCAGGTTTAAAAAGCTGGAATTGTTATTCTATGCTTGTGCTGTTCTGCTCTGTATTTTTTTCCTTGTGGGACTTCTGCATTATAAAAAGAAAAGAAAAGAAACCCAAAACACATAAGTAAAAGCTGCATAATTAACATTAGATAGCACCATACAGACAGACATCCTTCATGTGGATAGTGCTGTATCCTTTGTGTGGGAAGATGGACTTATTTGGGAGTCATGAGAGTGGTTATAAATGATACACAAAATGAAAACTTGCGGGGAATTCCAGAGCCAGAACACAGGCCAGACTGCAAGAGCACTGCTGTTAATTGATGAAACTTTTAATGCAATCTTTTTTTTCAAAAGATGTTTCTGCCTAAACATTTAAAAAATGAAAGCTCCTCATTACCAGATGAAGTGCAGCTGTAATGCACAGTGTCAAAGGCAACTTGGCAGATAACAGAAAAATAAGAATAATATATATTCTTTTAGAAGTATTACTTCAGTTTAGATTGGATGCATTGATTGAACTCCTCCAGAGGCTCCTCTCCATGACACCAGATGGTTACTGCACATGGACAGGCACACGTGGGTGTAGGTGAAGTTTCAGTGCAGAAGGTGCCCACTTTATCTCAAACACACACAAAAATCATCACTTTAGAAGTTTTGTTGCTGGATAAACACCAAAAATCCTTGATCAGTGAATTTTTGTGAACAATCCTTCAATGCCATCGCTGCCCCAAATAAATCAGCACACAGCATCCCTCTGGAGAGGACTCATGCTCATCCCTGGCCTCCAGAAATGGAAATTCACCTAGGAGAGGAAATCAAGTTCATGTATAATTCCCTTCTCTTCCTCTCAGCATCCTCTCCAGGGAAGATCTGTGAACAATCCCAGAGCCTCGTTATTAAAGGCTCAATCTGCCTTCAGCTGAGCCCTGCTGGCTGCCTGCAGGGATGGGCACATTCCTTGATAAACACACCAGGATGGACAAAGGAAGGTAACCAGGCCAGGAGAGGACCTGAGACATCTTTGGTTCAGTTCTGAGTAAATTTTATGTGCAGCTGTGCCCAGGCAAGTGCCTGAACGGAAATTCAGCAGCTCCCTGCAGTGTTTTTGCCATGCCTTGAGATAAGATTCATCTGGAACTGTTCACTTGGGACTTTTCCTCCTCTCATCTGATCCACCCTCAGCTACAGATTACAGTGTTGAGTTCTCACAGGATTTTTACACCTCTCCCTGAGCCTGAGTGATCTGTACATGACCGAACCCAACTTATGTAACCATGCTGAGGGTTCAGACACTTTTGGATTTAGGCTCTATGAAGGTGTTATGGTATTTGGTGGTTGCAGACACGTCTGGGAATGTTGCTGAGGCACAGACTTTTTATTTTAAGAGATGTGGGATGAGGTACAACAAATCATTCTCATTTCACTTCCCAAATCCCCACTAGTACCAGCTAGACTGGATGAGATAGGGCAGAATTTGGCTTTGAATACAGGCTGAAAGTAGAATAAGAGAGACTGTGTTACTGGGAGATCATATCCCTTCAAGCACCACTTAAAAGGGATGAGAGAATTTTAGAACACCACAGTGAAAAGAGACAAAAAGGCAAGATAACTTCCCTGCCAGCTCTCAACCTATCACCCAGGAAAGCTCAATATTAATTACCTTCATCCAATACTCCCCATCCCAACTTCTGATTAGTGCTGTGGGGGTGAAATATCAAAGAGCAGCACTTTGAAAGGGTCAGGGTGGCTTTTTTTACATTGATTCAGCAGTTGCTTGCAATACTTAAGATTCATCTCTTGCCACACAAGCAATGTTTTGTGGGAAAGAAAATGCGTGAGCATTGCAGTGCAGCTTTTCAGGCTCTGTCCTTTTCCCTGGACTAAAAAATGTGACCTCTAGGCCCGGGAAGATACAGCAAACCATGTTCCATGAGGTCCTTTGAATATTTATACAAATTACCCTCATGTGTTCCCCTCCCTCCTCAGAATCATTTTTTTCCACCAGCGAGTTTATTTGTAGGGCTGTTCCCAAAAACAGGACATTTTTTACGCAGTCATTGGAGAATATTAGTGGAAAATTAATTTTGAGTTCTTAAAGAGATATTTATATTAGCCCATACTACAATAATGATCCTGGCCTCTAGCCAGGAATTGAAGCTCTGTTAAGCTAAGCACTCTACATAAATAACTATGAAGATTATTATTCACTCTGTCGGATCTGGCAAAGGTTTTTTTTTTTTATTCCTGAGTGCAGTGAGCAGAATTTCCCAAATTTCTTGAGTAGAGGAAGTGGGTGAGTGGACTGCTGATAACACTGCAAGATGCCTATCCCTACACCAGGAAAGCTTACTAGAGAGAGATCTCTGTTCTCCCACACAGGACTACTTTACAATTATTTACCATTACCCTTAATGCTTTCTAGAAGCATTCAGACTGAAGTGACTCCACTTTAGATGTAAAACACAAGAACTTATTTTATTAATCCTACTGCATCTTTATGTAGAGGCATCCCATGGACAGGATGAAACACAGAATATTTATTCATGTATCATTTTCTGAATGCCCCAAAGCAGAGCTCATACACTGACAACTGTTTGGGAATGAGCAGAAATGGAAAATACAACTGACCATCTTGCTGTGATTGGATTAATCCACCATGACATCTCAGCTCATGCAAAACCTACTCATTTTCATTTCACTCAGAGCCAGGAAGGCACTGAATTCATCCCATGAAAAAACACTTACTTTGTTATTATAAATATTCATATTACTGAATGATAAATCTCATCTTCCAAGAAAAATTATTAATACCAATTAATAATCACATGCTTTACGTACTTTGAGAAGAAAGGGCGAAATCTATTAATAGGAAAAAGAACGATGCTAAATTTGAAGATAGAAATAATTGGTTCTGATGCAATTGTTTCCCTGGCAGTTGTGCTGGGCTATTAAAGAGTAGATTGCATGAGAGCAGCTTGCAAATTACACCATGAGAAAAAAAACCAACACAGGGCAATGTGAAACAGAACAAGAAGTGACAAGTGTTAACCTACAAAGGAACTTTGTGACATTGCCAAGGTCACGGAGAAGAATCACTTATTCACCAAGAATAGTCAGGGGGGAACATTCTGTTTTCATATCTGCATCTGCAGATATGATTGTCCTGACTAATCAAACCAGGTGAGCATAAAGGAAATTACAGCTTCTTATCCCACACTGAGCTGTGTGGGGATAGTAGTGCTGTCTTCCTTTTGGATTTTCTACCACAGAGAACAGCCTTATGTAACAGGTTTACAAGTTGAGTGTTGGTCCTTCAAGGTCCCAGTGAGGTTATGGGTTCAATACTGGGCCCAGATTGTTTAACTTGTTCACCAATGACTTGGATGAAGGGGCAGAAGCCTCCTCAGCAAGTCTGATGATAACACAGAGCTTGGAGGGGCAGCTGATCCCCCTGAGGGCTGTGTAGCCATTCAGAGGGATCTCAGCAGGTTGGAGAGATGGGCAGAGATTCAACAAGGGCAAATGCAGGGTCTTGCACCTGGGAATAAATAATTCCAGGCACCAGCACAGGCTGGGGGTGACCTGCTGGAGAAGGATGTGGGAGTCCTGAGGGACACTGAGCTGTCCCTGAGGCAGCAGAGTGTCCTGGGGGCAGGAAAGGCAATGGATCCAGGGATCCATCGGGGAGAGCATTGGCAGCAGCCAGGGGTGCTGGTGCCCCTGTGCCCAGCCCTGCAGGCACCTCTGCCCTGCTGTGCCCAGCTCTGGCTCCTCAGCACAGCAGGGCCAGGGAGCTCCTGGAGCGGGGCCAGCGGAGGCTGCGCAGCTGAGGAAGGGCCTGGAGCAGCTCCGTGCCCAGGAAAGGCTGAGGGAGCTGGGGCTGCTCAGCCTGGAGAGGGACACAGCTGAGAGGGGCCCTCAGCCCTGCCTGGCCCTGCCTGGCCCTGCCTGGCCCTGGCTGCAGGGAGGGGCAGGGCAGGGCCCAGGCTCTGCTCCGGGGCCCAGCAATGGCACCAGAGCCACGGGCAGGGACTGAGCCCAGCAATTCCCCTGCACAGGAGGCACAACTTCTGCCCTGGGCAGGGAGCAGCCCTGAGCAGAGACCAGAGAGGGGCTGGGGTCTCCTCCCTGGGGATATTCCAGAGCCATCTGGACACAGATGTCCTCTGGGAGCAGGGAGGTGGCACCAGTGTCCCCCTGTGGTCCCTTCCATCCTCACCCATCCCGGTTGTGCAGCAGAGCAGTCCCTGCTGCTAAAGGGAGCTTTGCTAAGAGCTGCCACTGCTGCTGTGGGGGTAGGAATGAAACACAATTAAGGATAGATTGTTCCTGTCCAAGGAAGGTCAAACAAGAACATGCATTTGTGTCTACCCAAACCATCCCTGCTATAAAAGGAGTCCCCAGAGTCTGAATTTCCCCGAGTGCTGCACGGTGACAGCAAGGCCATACATGTCTTCAGAGAGGGACACTGCTGATTGCCATGGTCATTATTTGATTTTCTTCAGTTTCAACCTAAGCTAGAGGCAGGCCCAAAATTCATTTTCTACTGCAATGCATGAACAAAGCTCAACCCCACAGTGCCTCACTGTGTGAATCAAACCCTGAGAAAAGCCAAGCATCTTTATTTGTTGTCCGGGTCAGTTTTCAGCAGCTTTTCCTGATCTGTAAACAAGAGCAAAGACAGCAACCAGAGACCAGTTTGCCTTTGCAAACATTGTCAGAGCATGACTTTTCTTCTTTTTTTTTTTCCTTTCTTTTTATAAGATGAAAGAGTTTTTTGTTTCTCCACTCTCCCTCCTTTTCAACAAGAGGGAAAGTTTCCTTTAGACAGGGAAACAAACACTTGAAGAAGAGGCTAATAACATTTAAGACATGGACACATTGCAGACTTCTGGCCAAAAAAAACACGGAACAGAGGATTTATATTGTGAGTATAGGTTTTACAGCACACCCCAATTTTCAGAGAAACTGCTTGAGTTCTAACCACACAGAGCTAATAAGGACAAAGAGTTACACATTTCTGCTTCTTTGATTTAGCATTCAATCTCAGGTTCAAAGTTCTGATTCTGCTTTATTTTTATGCAAGCATGTGGGCTGGGGAGATCAGAGGACTCTATTCCATGTCCCCTGCTGCTCCTGTGTTTTATGTAGGTGACAGCTTTTCTGCAATAACTTCATTACAAAAAATAATTGGTATCTAGTTGCCCAAGATTAACTGTCCATCTGCCTGTGTATGTTACACATAAAATTATGCCACAACTAGAACCATATATATTTTTGAATTAATGATGCAGCCCTTGCTCACTCAAAATCCCCACTAAGAAAAAAAAAATTGCTTTTAAAAAGGCTGCAGGATCAGTAAATCTAAGCTAAACTTGACAACAGGATGATTTTATTCGGGAAGAAATTTTTATTTGGGCAAGAAATTCAAGGCAAATGAACTGAGTTCATAATGTGCTCAAACAGAAAAGAGAAAAACATGCTCCCCATGCTGCCCGAATGGCTGACATAATTTTGCTTGCTTTCCTTCCCTGTTAACTTGAAAATGCAAATTGCTTTGCTGTCAGGGTACATTTGTTCCCACTAATTCAAGACACTATAACAAGCCAAAATATTTATTTGGAGGGTTTTTTTTTCCCCACTCCAATTTGTGTTTTCTCATAGTGGGAGCATCATCCACAGATTTCATTTACTGAAACGTTATGCAAACAGCCCTTACGGGAAAGTCACCTCCCTGTAATAGGAAAACTATCCATAAAGAAGGCTCTTAATGCTTTAGGATGTGTTGCCTCAAAGGGCCCAAAAATTCTGCTCTGACCAACACTTAAAAGGCCAAAACACATATCCAAAATAACTGCTCAAATGAGCCATTGGAAAAGCCTTGGTCTTGCAGAGAAGGGACTCGGATCTTTCCTGCTTTTCAGGGGATGGGATGGACACAGAACACATTCTTTTAATTAGAACTGGATGAGCAAATAGAAGCAGAGAGCACATTTTATAGTTCAATCCTCTTTCTGATGCTGTCTCTTTTTCAGCTGGGTATACTAAAAAAAATAAATAATTTTTTTTTTATCTTTTCCTTTGAAAAATGTTTCTGATGGTAACCGGCTTTTAATCAATTATCACTTGTGTGTAGAGCATTTCTGCTCCTATGAGAAATAAAATGAGACTTCAACTGATAAAACCCCAAACAATTACTGTTTTCCTGAAAATCCAGTTTTGCATTCTTCTGAGGGAAAAAAAATTCACCATTTTTTAATTAGAATTGTTTGTGGCACTTGAGGGGCTGAAATTGGTTTCTGCCAGCCCCTTTGTTAAGGTCTGAAAAAGCCCCATGAGTCACCCCTTAGGGAGTGGAGATGAGTCCAGGCTCACTCCAGTGACAAAATTTGGAGCCTCTTTGCCATCTGGTCCTTCCAAGGGAGATGCTCCATCCATAGCTTCTCTTTAGCAACACTCAAATGAGCTCTGAACAAGTGGATTCTGACTTTGATATCTTAGTTCTGGGCCTAAAATTAGGTGGGATTAATCAGACTGCAGAAACTATAAGTAAATCCTTTGTAACTTTATTTCTCTTCACCTTCCTCATTCATGGAGCAGCTCATAATACCACACCTTGTTTTTTGGTGTCCTTTTCACACATATCTGATCTTTTTTTAGCCCCATTCTTGCCTGCTCTGGCTTCTGTGAAGTCCTTTGGTTTACCACAGTAGACTCAGAAAAGAGACTCTACTACAGCAAAGGGTTTAAACATACAAATAAAAGGAAAACCAACCCACTGATGTCCTTCCAGTTTCTCAAACACAATCAAAAGAGAAGTATGACACCAAAGCCTTCACTACAGACATCTGTCATCGCAGTAAAATGTATTTGGGCTCAATTTTACTCAGTATCCTCCACCCAGAAATAAAGTCAACCCTTACCATTCTCACCAGACGTCTTGTCTTTGCCATTTGTAGCCCCGGTTCCTTGTCTCTGTTAGGGGGGGACAGAAAAACCAAAAACAAGAGGTTAGAACCCACTTGAACATGCATTTTCCTCTTTTTTTACTGGTAATTACTGGTAATTACAGCCTGATTTCTCCTCAGTACATTGGATATTCCATTCACCCTCAAGCAATGTTACTTTGAGACACTGCCAGTGAACCAGGAATGCTTAGTTCCATTTAAAGGTTGGACTCTGTGATCCTGGAGTTCTTTTCCAATAGAAAAGACCCTGATTTAGGTGCAGCTGCATCACCACGTGTGCCCCTGGATGTAATTATCACAATGAGGGATATGTATAGGTGTAATCAGGTTCCCAGCAGTGCAAGGGTAGGAGCTACATTGCAGCATCTCATTTCTTCAGCTCCCTGCTGTGCCTCCCCTTCCATGACTCAGGAGGGCTACAGGGAAGTCGTGAGGTTCTGCAGGGACAAAATTATAAGGGTCAAAGCCCAACTAAAAGTTAATTTGGCCAATGCCATAAAAAGATAAAATAACAATGTTCCTAGTAATATATTAGCCACAAAAGGAGGGCTTAGGAGAATCTCCAGCCTGACTTGACTTTGGCTGGAAGATCCATTTTCTGCTTTGGCCACAAGAGAAAATGGAATTTCCCACTTTAATTCACTCTGTCCAAAGAATTTCCATGAAAAAGAACTGATTTAGATCACTCTGCCAAGTAACAGGTGGCAAACACCAGGGCAGTCAAAATATTCACAGTGGCAGAGTACTGGAGTGGTTACAAAAGTAGGGAACTTCCCAGTTTAGGAATGGCCACTCTATGAAAATTATTCTGCATCCCCCAGAGAAAGCATCTCAAGGTGGATTAAGGTACTTAAGACTATGGCAAAACTTCCATTTCTTATGCAAAATTATTCATGCTGGTGTGTGTTACTGAAATAGAACTAAAGAAATCATCCTCGAGGGTTGTACACATAAAAATCTGGGAATATTAAACTCAGAGAATAAATCCAGCTGCACTCAGCCATCAGAGGCAGCTCAGCACCAGGAAAGTGAACAGGTACAGGAGCACTGCAAAGCAAATGGTTTTCACCAACATCTGGACAATCATGTGGATTCTCCCATGAAAATTCACACAGTTATACTTATCTGAAGGCACTTGCTCTGAAATTTCTGGTTAAAACCTTCTCTGCTTTGGTTTCTGTTCTTTACCTTCCCAAGCAGTGTTATTTCCAAAGTATTTTTTTTTTTTTTGTATATAGAGCTAATCATGAGTTAAGTACAAAACCTTCATGTGTGCCCTTAGCTCTGACATGGAAAATGGAAATACATTTTTTTCTCCCTGGAGCCCCAGAGCCAAGACAAAAACTTGGCCAATAACAGAGAATGGGGTTCCAAAGGGATGAACACCTTTGACAAAAGCATAAGTTACCAACAGCCAGAAATCAATAAATCCACCCAACAGAGCAGTTTTGCTTTGTGCCTTTATTTAAAGTCTAGTTAATAATTCCATCTTTCAATTCTAAACAGCACATTAAAGAAGACTTTAGTGTTTATTAACAAAATACCATATTTTTCCTGTCACTAAAAAGGTATCCATATTCCTTTTTCCTCCCCTGTATATTTTTAAATGCTTTTTCAAGTTATCTTATTTCCTGAGCATTTCAGGCTGTGCTACTTAGGCTTTATGAAAGCTTCTCTTTCCTCCCTAGGCTATACCTGTCAGGTTCAGTCTGCTTATGATGGAGTGCTGGAATATGGATTCACACATTTATTTCGTGTCTCGAGATTTCCCCTCGGGGAGAGCTGAATGTTGTCAAAGAAAAAGAATAAAAAACTTGGGCTTGGTAAATGAAGGTTTTTCTATTCATGAGGTCACGGTATTTTTCTTTAAGTGTGAAATCAGTTGCAGTATTCTGCAGCCATTTGTTTGATTGGTGACCACTGGACTTGCACAGAAAGAAACCTGAAAGTGTGCCAAACCAGCTGCTGAGAGCTTTTCCTTTAGTTATAGATGTATTTTGATCTACAAGCCCTGTGCTGTCTTCCAAGTGACTGCAATGGATTTGAAAGTGAGAATCAGCTTCTCATTAACGAGGCACTGAAACTCAGGAAAAAGCCAGATACAACGGGATCATCCTCCTGCAAAGCCTTTAGCCTTTCATTTCAATGCTTTCAGTGGACCTACTTTTCAAAACATTTTCAAGGTGTTGGTATTATTAGCAGCTGGAGTTCCTTCTTTCATCACCCTTCCTGATGCCACTGCAGGTTGCAGAACAAAGCTGAGCTTTTTAATGTGGTTCAGAGCAAAAGGCGACTAAACACGAGGGAGAGTTACTGGGGGTATTTTCAAGAAGCAATGGATGAAATGCTGGTATAGCAGATATTATCCATAGATAAAACATAGATGACATTAAACTCACTGAAATACAAGAAAAGCAGGGTTAATTTCTGGGATCTGATAGGCTGAACAGCCACAGCTCCCTCAGCCTTTCCTCCCAAGAGAGGATCCCCATTCCTCATAACTTCCAGCCAGTTTCCTTCATTCAGAGATTTCTTCTAGAATTCCACAGAGTTTTTTAAGTCATGCACCAGGACAGAAACATTGAATAAACCTTCCACCAGGCATCAAGGAAACATCAGAGCTAAAATGAACATGAGTGTAGCCCTGTAACGATTATACAGTAAAATATGATAAACAGTTTTGTTGCTGTGTTGTGTAGGAGGAAACAGAGTTTATGACTGCTTTGGGCTATATTAATTTTTAACTCAGTGGTTTTACAAAACACCAAAGACACATAATTAAAAATGTCTCCAAAAATCAAAGTGACTCCAAATTTGTCAGCAGAGGAAGTAAAAAAGACTTCTGCCATATGCTCAAAATCCCAGTAAGAAAAGAACAGGTTTGCCTTCCTGTTAAACTCTCAGAGCTATACTCAGGGGCCAGTTAATGTGGTATGAAAATCTGTACTAAATTAGTCCCCAAGGCGAGCAAACTGAGGTCAAAAGTGAACTTGCAGCCAGGAGGACATTTCAAGAAGAATGTTAAATTACTGCAGCAGCTTTTCTACTCATTCTTCTAGCCCCTGCTGCACCCCCGAGCCTAATTTTTGCCTTTAATCTTACATTCTGTTCTTGTCTTCTAATAGCCTGACCTTTCCAGCAATGCTTTTAATTAGCACCTCAGTGTTAGGGATTGCAGCCAGGTGTTGTTCACAGAATTTTTGGGGGCAGAAGGATTGTTTGTTTTATGGTGAGCCACAGAAAGTCCAAGACCAGGGACATGAAAGTGCCAGAATGTTCTGACAAATGGGCTCTTACAGATAATAACATCATCCTGATGCTTCGCCTCAGTGCGGGGTCAACAAGGTACAGAGGGCTGGATCCCAGGAAAGCAGCGACTGCAGATTTTCAACAGGATGTGTCTCTACATAAAAGGATGGGAAAAAAGATCCAAGAGTGGAATTAAAAGAATAGAAACAGGTGGAAAGTTTCTGTAAAGTGGACGGCAGAAAGAAGTCAGCGTAGACTGACAGGGGTGACACATGTGAAATGTTATTTAGGATGTTCTGTATTGGCAGGGAAATTTTTGCATATCCTAAGCTTTTCCTAAGCTTTGTTTTGCTACCCTAAGGTGTGACAGAAGGAAATACATGTTGGTACTAAGCAACACAAAAAAAGCTGAGGCTCTGCCAGCACTGTGCCACTCTGCACCACCACCCATTCTCCATACAAAGATTTCTCCTTAAGAGACATAAATTGAACCCAACTAAACTATTTCATAAGGACCTTATTTTTCTTTATAGTCTTCTGCTTTAATTAAAAAAAGCTGTTTCAGCCTTAATGTGAAAAAAGTACTGGAAAAAATACATTTCAAAGATTTATGATGTTTATGATCTTTCTTCAAATAAAAATGTCACTGTAAATATCTGCTTGGGGACTTGTGATGTTTTCCAAGCAAGGACAGCTTCCTAATCACAGCAGAATGATCAGGAGGTACATCAAAATCTCAATGAAGATCCAGAATTTAGGTAGGTGCAAGAACTAAGCAGCTGTGACCTGAGATGAGTGCGCACACTCTGCAGAATTTGGGATTTCAGTTTGATTATTTAGGTTAAGATCTCCTTTACCGGAGATTTCTGTGTCACTGCCTCTTTCTAACGTCATGTACCAACTTTAAACTATGGCACTCAGCATTTCACACTCTGAAGTGTGAAAAACATTACTCTTAGCCACAACACAGTAATAATTTGGTTTAAAAATGGGTAAAATATATCACCATGCTTCAGATGAAAAGTTAAGAGCAGGAAAAGTGATGTTGCTGTGACAAAAAGATTTTTGTTTGCTGAAGCTGCAAGGGATTCCTGGCTGCTAAGTAATGGGACTAGAATTTCAGCACCATTGTATTTTTTGGAATTATGTATCAGAAAGCATGGAAATGAACAGCTGGGAGAGATAAAGCGCACTGCTGGAGAGCCAGGCACAACTTCTATCATTTCACTCATTTCCTTCTAATTATTTCTTCTCCAAACTGGTCTGCAGCACAGACAGATGGCAAATCCCAAACCAACTTTGTGACGTCCCAGGTTCACTCACATCAGTCACCTGAAGAACATCTGCAGACAGAGCTGAAGAACCCCAGACAGAAGCTTGGATAAAGCAATAAAAATTGCACAAGAAACTACACAAATAAACCTTCCTCACTCCTCTACTTGTGCCTCCTTTATACTCTTCCACTACATTTTTATAGATGTGGTACTGAATATTTATGAGATGAAAGTGTCCTTCAAAGGCCACATTTAAGGGAATTGCACCAGGTACAGATGATCTGGCCAGGATTTTGTCGGAATGATGGATAAATCTGATAATGTGTCTGTTACTTTTGTCTTACACATCATTGGGAGAAATCACAGACCGCATTTCCTGAGCAACCTGACAGAAAGAAAAATCATGTATCAACTTATACATCTTCACCTATGTATCCCCTCCTCCCTGCATGCTCCTCTACCCCAAGGGAGTTTTCCACAGCCAATTTTCTGTCTGTTTTGCTTTGCCAGGGCAGCACAATGTTGCCAGAGCAAGAGCACCAGAATCCATCTTTCCATACTGGCTGTCAAAGCTAAATGATCCCTGGCACTTTGACAAGTCCCATAATTATCCTCATGGGTCAGGCAGTTTTCTACTTGACTGGCTCCTGATTGTTCCTAATTTTATTAAGGCTTTCCTATAGCTATTTTAATAAATTAAAACTGCGCAGGTGGGCTGAGATGAACCGACGGGATTCAAACTGCAGTGGCTAAAAGCTGACAGAGGGACACTGTTTTTCTGTGACTTTTTTAGTCACTGAAGGGATGTGGTTATGCACACAAATGCACATTGTCATCCTGGAAACCACAGTGTTATCTGCCCCAAATTAACAAGTCTCTGATAACTACAAATGGTGTTGTGTTGTTTGCAGTGTGGTCCTTGCCCATGTGGAACACACATTTTTATTTACATGTCTACACAAAATGCACACGTAGTGCATTAATGACTGGGTTGCTCACAGGCTTAGGGTATTTGTTTCAATTTAAGAGGTGTTGATTTGCTCATTTTTGTCCAGACAGAACTTCTGGCTTGAGGTAAATCCTGAGAACAGGCACTTCAGAGTGTACACAGACAGCAGGAGATCCTTCAGCACTGAGTGCACTTAGAACCATGGAATGGTTTGGGTTGGAGGGGACCTGAAAGATCACCCAGTGCCCCCCCTGCCATGGGCAGGGACACCTTCCACTGTCCCAGGCTGCTCCAAGCCCCAGTGTCCAACCTGGACATCCTTGGGCACTGCCAGGGATCCAGGGGCAGCCACAGCAAATCTGGGCACCCTGTGCCAGGGCCTGCCCACCCTGCCAGGGAACAATTCCTGCCCAATATCCCACCTAAGCCAACTCTCTGTCACTTTGCAGCCATTCCCTGTGTCCTGTCCCTGCAGCCCTTGGCAATTGTCTCTCTCCATGTTTCCTGGGGCTCCTTCAGGCCCTGCAAGGCCACCCTGAGCTCAGCCCAAAGCTTCTCCTCTCCAGGCTGAACAATGCCAGCTGTGCCAGCCTTTCCTCCCAGCAGAGCTGCTCCAGCCCTCTGCTCATCCTGCTGCCTCCTCTGGCCTCTCTCCAGCAGCTCCACGTCCTCCCTGTGCTGGGCTGGAGGCAGCTCCCAGGATAAATTAGGAGGCATCTGATGAAAATGGGCTGAGGAAATCACTGTCTGGGATACAGGAACCTACTTACAATGCTGATTTTACATATTCTAATAGCACAGAAAAGAACTTTAGCTGTGCCCCACTTTTGCCAGTGCTGGGCTGTAATTTATAAATCAGCACAGTGAGAACCTGCTGATTTTGTATTCAGATTCCATATAATGTTCTAAACGGAATATTTACACCAACACCAAATGTAATCAACGTAATTAGCACAAACAGTAGCTTGCTTGATATTTAGGTTATTAGCATATTTTGAATTAAAACATTATTTCTCCGAAGACATTGTAATCACAATTTTTTATTTTTTTTCAGAGGCAGGGATTAATGGAATCTTTGAAGTTAATTTTGAAAGCAGCTGCAAGAATGTATTTCCCAAATCCTGTTAATTACCATGCCAGCCATGAGAAATAATCCTTTTTTTTTTTTTCTTTCCCTGCAGGAAATGGAAGATTTGGTCCAGCATGGTTTATTTACAGGGTTAACTCATACATGGACAAGGAGTTGTCTTCAACTCAGCAGAATTACTTCTTTGAGTGGAACTGGAACCTCAGTGTGGTACTGTGGAATTTCCCTAAATTGTGTGTTGGGTTTTGCTTAGCAAATGGCAAAGGGAGTGAAATCAACTACAGAAAAAACCTTCTCACACCACTTGCCAAAAAATGACCTCATTTCTCATTTGGACATGGGTGATACAGTCCCTATTCCAATTACACTGAGGTTCCCTCTTTTTCTATTTCCAGGGTGACCCAAGAGGAATATTTCAATGAGATAAAAATTGATTAAGCTAGATGTCTGTTGTTCTTAAGGTGGTTTCTTCTGTTTTTTCTCCTATTACTTCTTATCTGTTGGTAGCATCAGACCTGGCATTACAGTTTCAGAAAGGGCACTTTTGGGCAGGAAACCTGCCTTAAGAATTCCAGCTTCCCATTAGAGCCCAATCCAACCACACCTTCCCATCCCCAAGGCCTCGTTTCTTTGGAGACAATTGTTTGCAAGGTCACAAGGAAAATAGGAGCACTAAAATTATTCAAGTTAAAAATAACCCTTCAGCAGAGCTGTGTTGAAAACAATCAGTGAAATGATCCAGCTAAAAAAAGAAATTCATATTTCAGTTGTTTCTGTTGATCATTTCAGTCGTGTAGTTGATGTCTCTGATCCACAAACAGTTGTAGCAGGGCAACCTAAATTCTAAACCTTGGTCCCCTGTGTGGGAAATACAGGCAGGGCACCTGATCAGGAGTAAGAGAACCTTGGAGGATCTAGAAACAACATCTGGATATAGAAAAAATCCTGGGTATCCTTTAATACCAGCATTCACCAATAGGAACAGTGTCCTAAGCCAATTAAGGGGTCAGAGTCCCTGCCTAAGCATAATGTAACTGATTATGAATGGTGGTTTTGTAGCAAAAAATTTACTTTATATTTCATTCTTCCAAGCCCCTCTGAAGTTTTGGGTAATGCAATTTGCTGAGCTCTAAACCCAGCTGTAATTGAGTTAGAGGTTGTCTTCAAGGGACAGCTTGGATTATTCACGGCGAAAATCTGCGCTGACAAATTGCTTCATCTCTGATCATATTGGCTTTCATTATTAAAACAGGCTGCCTCTTTCCAGTCTGCAAAAATCCTGGTGGTTGTTTTTTTCTGTTGGCATGTTTTTATTTCCAGTCGTACAATTAAAAAAAAATCTGTTCTTATTTCCCTGCTGTTTCCCTACATATTTCAGAGGTAAACAGGTATTATCACAGTCAGCTGGGCTGCTCCAGCAACTGGGCCAGCCAGGATTTTCCAAAAATATTAATTATGGCAGTTTCAAGCCACCACGGAAAGGAACTTTCTGCCTTCAGCCTCGGGCAAAGCCTTTGATTTTCAAGACAAGAGCAAGACCAAGTGGCGGGGATGTTTCTGCATCACTTACTGAGCTGCTCCACCCACCCCGGGCAGCCCGGCTGGTCACAGGGAGCGGCTCAGAGCAGCCCCCTGGCCATCTACTGGGATGGCAGCAACTTCTCCAGGGTCATTCCAGCGGCAGGGAATCACTGGAGTGCGAGTGTGCCGCTTGCCCAGGGGCCGCACAGGCGGGTGACGCAAAGCTGGCATTCCTGACTCCGAGCCATGGGCACATCCCTGCCTGGGGCACCCGGGATGGGCTGCGGGAGCTGCCCTTGACGTGGATTTGTCCTGCGTCGTTCCAATCCGGATCAGGACTGACCCGCTGAGGGCTTTAGGGGAGATGCTCTGTTAGGGGGGGATGTGGTTCGGAGCAGAGCTCTTGGCATTGGGAGAAAAAAACCACAGCCAAGGGATTAGAAACAACCCTGCCACAATGAAAGGAAAATGGGCAGGGTGAGGCTCAAGGTCACCTTGACGGCCAGGAATCGGGGACAGCGATCAAATAAGCTCTCATGGAGCAAGCAGAAGACAAGGCAGGTCACTACCTCCGTCCAAGAGGTGGACAGAAAATCGGGATTTCCACAAATCAGAAACTCCCAGGACCCTGCAGCTGCTCGGGGAAATTGTTGCTGCGATCCATTACATTGCTAACAGCAGCAGAGAAGATAAGAAAGCAATTTTCACAGAAAAGCTCTAAGAGTTCCCAGGCTCCCTGGCCCCAGCAGAGACCCACCAGGTTACCTGCCACAAGACTAAATCCTCCCCTGGGAGGGTGGGAAGGCCCTGGCACAGGGTGCCCGGAGAAGCTGTGGATGCCCCTGGATCCCTGGCAGTGTCCAAGGCCAGTTTGGATGGGGCTTGGAGCAACCTGGGACAGTGGAAGGTGTCCCTGTCCATGGCAGGGGGATGGAATGAGAAGGTCTTTAAGGTCCTTTCCAACCCAAACCATTCAGTGATTCTGTGAACTGTGTTTTCCAACTCAAATTCAATGAAAACTTTCAAGTTTCTCCACTCCAAGTAGTCCTCTTTCATTCCCTGTGTCTTCAGTCTCACATTATGAACCAGGCTCCATCCTGCACTTTGTGCCTTGCATATGAAGCAAAAGAAAAAACATTACCCATCTAAACATTCACACATGAACATGGCAAAACATCCTGCAGTGCCATTAAAAATGGATCTCAGGTGCTCCTACAAGAGAAGTCATGGAGTTTGGTAATAGTCTCACATACTTATCCCGTGACTAGAGAGAAAATAGGATCCTTAGAAGTTCCATGCAGAAAGCAGATTTAGATCCAGCTGTGCTGCCTGACACACTGCAGTCAGACAAAAACATCTATTAAAGACTTACATGGCATGACTGCAAAAGCTATTACTAGAATTCAGGTCATTTGCAACTTGGGTTCTCTGCAATTCACAGTATTAAGGTGGAACCTTTGCTACCAATGTTCCCACACCTGCAGATCCATCCCCTAACTCCAGTTCCAGGATGGAAGCGCACAAAGCTTTTATCCACGCAAGGAATGTGAAGCAATGCTCAGCCTAAAAGCCCTGTGAGAAAGAGAGGATCTCCTGTAATCCATCCTGAGAGGTTCATTCAGTTTGCTTTGGGTGTTAGTGCTCTCCAGTAGCTTGCGAAACATGCTGAAGGAAAGCAGTGATAACTAGCCAAGTCTGACTGGCAAATTAAAATTGGCATCAAGCTGTCCTGCCTTAGGCATTTGGCTGCCCTGCTTAAACTGCAGCACATGTGTGCTGGCACATGCACTCTCGAGTGAGCCAAGCCAACAATATGTTTGCTCTCTTCCAGGGGTGTGTATCTGTCAGCTCTGACTGCAGCAGGGATATGTGTGAAGCAGCCATGAAGACACGTGGCTCATTTTCCCCCCTGTCTCATCTGCCTGCCCAGCCACCCTTCCCTTCCTCCTCATCAACTTAATGATTCTAATTTCTGGCAGTTTATCTTCTGCCTCCCTCAGCCTCACATTTTATAAGTACTCTTTTGGAATTCCAAGAAACAGATTTCCATGTCATTCCGATTTCCTCCTGGAACGCCACAAGAAAAAAGTTCAAATAAAAGTCATTCATCAGAGCATTTCCATCAGAGCTAAAATTATGTGCTTTAGAGTCAACATGCAGAGTATCCAGTGTATTAATACAGGAATAATTTAGTGCTGGTTATTGCAAAGAGAAGCCTATTTCCTCCAAGGGAAAAAGAGAAAGAAAGATCCCCAAGAGAAAAAAAGAACCCCATTTCTTGAAGCATTAAGGCTAGAGAATGAAAATCACTAAAATTTAAATGAAGAACACACTTGTGATTTTTATGAGAATTATTTTTCTGCCTCTATACCTCTCACCTGAACTTGGACTTTATTCTTTTTAGATGTGTTTTCATATTTATCTAGGCATTACACCCTGATACTCACCTGATCAACCCAACCTCACCCTACTGCCTGGTGAGGCAAACATTTCATGGGAAAATGCTGTCTGTGAAACCCAATCTCACAAATCACTGCTCTTCCTTCATGTCCTGAGTGTAACTAGGAAAGGGTCTAAAATCATCAAAATCCACAAGAAATCACATTTATCCTCAGATCTATTAATTTTTGCTTCATCTGCTTAGTTACACACTTGCATTTTGGGGGAAAGGCTGTTGAGCTCATGGTACCTGCTGGGTAACAAGGCTGATTTTGTTGGTCACAGTGGACACACGGAGATGCAAATTATTCCAGATATTAGCAATGGTTGCTGTCAGCTTCCCAACATTCTGCCCAGGGATTTTGAAGCAGATCCCAAGGGTTTTTTTTAAGATCTCTTCCACCCCCTGATTCACTCCAGAAGAGCCTGCGAACTCTTGTCAAACTGATTTAACAGGACATGGATTTTTCCCATTTCCAGGGACAGCACTGGTCAGTGCTGGCTTGGGCACTTCTGAACTGTGTTCCATCATTCCCAGAAAAGCTGCACCCAAAAATCCCTACAAATCCATCCCCACCAGTGTGTGCAGCCAGCCAGGAGCCCCACAGGGATCTATCTCCCTCCTTCACTTTTAAAAGATTCCTGTTGTGCAGTGATCCAACATTGACTTTCCACAGCCCTGCACGCTCCATCCAAGTTTAAACCATCAGAACCTGACCACAATTCAGGTTTCTCTGGTTCCACTGCTGCGGCTTTCCATTTCTGCTGGCACCATCCAGCAGCTGTGGCCCCACAACCCACCAAGAATCCAAGGAAAAGCAGCTCTGACCTTTCTGTCAGGCATTTGGACACCAAGACTCAATGTTAAAGATATTAAATACACACCTGCAGACTTTCTGGCAGAGTTACAGTCTCTGTTTCCAAGGTGTGATGCCCTCCTACCTGGTGCCACCCTTGTCACCAGTTCCTTGTCTCAGTCCAGGGATCCCTGAGGTCTCCAAGGTCAGACAGAAGGACACCAGATTTTGCAGGTTTTTTTTCCTTTCTTCTTTTTCCTTTTGTTTCTTACTTTTATCTCTCACAAAAGAGCTCTCTAACATCATCCTGTCTACTGTTACAGCACTCAGTGTCAGCTACACCACTGGTTAAGGTCATATTTCATGCACTCTAGACTAAGGTGATAATGCAAGAACATTCAGAGCCTGTAAAGTAATACTTTTCTCTTTAGCAGGAAAGCCAGTTCAGCTATAACTAATATTCAAGTCATGTTGGCAGACAATTTTCATTTCTTCTCTGACTAAACTTGTGCTTCTCCCTCCAAATTCCATGTTAGTGCATAAATAAGGTTTTATTCCTCTTGGTATGGATCGATGAGATGAGACAGCACCAGGCTAAGCTCTGCTCTGTGTGACACTTGCCCAATTTACCTCGAAGTAGACTTAGTGTGGACTCTGAGGAAGCAGACATGGAGAGTCAGGATAAACTGTGACCCCAAATCTTGTCATTTATAATGTTTCACAATTGATTTCCTTTGCAGTTGCTTGCCATTTATCCTCTTAATGCAACAAATGTATAAGTCTGTCTTCCACCTCTTTTTATAAGAGAAATAGAAATTGGTTTTCTGAATTAAAATTAGAGGTCAAAGTAAAAAAGGATTATTTATGATTTGACCTAGTTTATATGTATCTACCATTTTTAAAAATTTATTTAGAAACCCAATATCCAGACAACTGAAGAAACAGAAAATCTTTCCTTAGAAAGAGGGGAAATGTATGGTTTTCATCTTCATGAGAAGATCCTGTGCCTTGCAGAGAATGTGGTACATGGCTCAGGGAAGTTAAGGCTCTGTTCCAACCAAGAGGCTGAAGGAAGGCAGGATTGACATACTCAGGGTTTAGCCCACCCTGTTAAAAGCTCTTCCATAGCAGAGTTAAAAAGGCAAAACATGCAAACACATTTTGCAAGCCATCCCTACAAAAAACTGAGACAGACAAGAGCAAAAGGCAGTTTGGAAATTGAATATTTTATTCAAATTAAAAAAAACAAAAAACAAAAAAAACCCCACCTAGAAACCTTTAATGGAAATGCCACCACTGTTCCTGCTGAAGTTAACAGCTCCTTTACACCACATTTCATCACTAGCATGATCTAGATAATGTAATAACTGTTGGATGAGGACTCCTATCAGCTTGCCAATTCATTACAAATTTAGGGATATTGGACTAGAAGCTGATCCACCTTTGCAACCTGAAATTATGTTGTATTGTCAAGTCCTGCAGAATGAAGGTTGGAGTAAGTTATTCTTTTATAAGGAAACATGATCTATGAAGCACACAATTAAAGCTAAATGTCCTTTTTTAGAGTGTGTTGCCTGAATCCGTTCGCATTCTATACATGGCAAGAAAACCCGCGAGCTTCTGCCAGTGTCATCAAATTAAGATCAATTTCCAACATCACTTCTAAGTGATCTATTTTAGAAGATGCTTGATCCCACTGAAACCACACTGATGGAAAGAGTAGGCAAAGTGACAGATGTAAAACTTATTGTTCTCCCTTCTTCCTCCTCTTTTGAGCTGCAATTTACCACTCAGCTAATAAATAGATGTGAGTTAAAATTAAAAACTGATGTTCATGTGCTTATCGATCCCACCCCCATCCTGTAACAGCTGCAGAATTTCCTCCTCCACTCTGCCATGTTCTTGCTGGGATTTTCAGAGCTGCATAGCTTTCTGACCTACTGTGGGCATAATGAGGCAAAGAATTAACAATTGGGGTCATGGCAATATCTGAAAAATGCAACCAGAATGGCCCCCCTAAGGTGAGGGGCTGGCTCAGACAGCCCCCCAGGACTGGAAACACCAGAGCAGAGAACAGGAGCTCCTCTAAACAAATACAGTGTGTTCTGCCCTTACTAACATCAGTTCTTTGATTTAGTGCCATCAGGATTATGGTTGTATAACCCTCACTTGCGTTTATGTGGTTCCAAGATGCCAAATGCCATTTCAGTGGAATGGTTTCAAGGGAATTCAGGAGACAACCCAGGAAAGAACCTCAGTTTTACCATTTAACCACCTGAGAAAGAACCCCAGTTTTACCATTTAAACCCCTGAGAAAGAACCCCAGTTTTACCATTTAACCACCTGAAGCAACCCCAGTTTTACCATTTAACCACCTGAAGCAACCCCAGTTTCAGCCAAAAGCCTCCACTTACGCCAAACGTTTTGCACACTCCCTTTTCCGACAGCCTCGTGCTGAACACACCTGTCCAGAGGGGTAGGGACACATTCCAGGTTCTCCCTCAACCCTGAGGGAAAAGGACACTCTCTCCAAGTCTGCCTGCTATGGGACATACCCAAAGCACCACGGGGTATCACTTGTTTGGAAGGCAGAGGCTGCCGTGGTGATGGGTGTCAGACACACCTCAAGCACTGGAGAAGCTCCATTTTCAGGAGAACATGTTGGAGCCCAGAGTTATCCCATGCCAGCCTCCACCTTTGCCGAGCTGGCTGCTTGGACACCTCGCAGTGAGGGTGGTCTAAGCTCCAAAGCAAAGATTCGGCTGTCCAGGCTGCAGAGCAGAGCTGCCTGCATGAGCACACCCAGCAGGACAGCTCATCCCGCAGGAATGCCCTGCACACCCCCTTACAGGACACACAAACACCCTCTGTGATCCTTTTAAAGGTGAGCACAGCACAGAAGTGGCTGCAGGATTCCAAAGCCAGTCTAAGGCAGAGGGAAAGAGCTTGTTGCACCTCAAAGGGCAAGATTTGGTGTTCTTGGCTTTCAAAGCCTGACTAAAACTTCTGCATTTACACAGAGATCAGTTCCCCAGCTCCTCACCTTCCCAACTGAGTCAGACCCCTAACAGCTCTCTGAATTTCATGCTCCTGGTTGCTTGACACCTGTTTCCAAAGGAAAGCCAGAATATTCTTGCTGCTGGCTGGTAACTAGGCTGATTCTCAAATATAAAAAGCTGCTGGCTCAAAGCACACACCACTTAATGGGTGCACATCAGCACCCTGGCAATCAGTGCTGCACTTCACTCATGCTGCACGATGCTCTTCCAACTCGAGTTCTTCAATCACAGGTGCATCAGGCAATCAAAAAGAGATTTCCCAAATGGCTCTCCCAAAGTCAGACACCTCAGTAACACGGATTAAAGCTGAGCTTGTCCCTACGCCAGCAACACCACTCTGACTCTTTAAAATAAAAGGGAAATAAATGCATCCAAGGCAATGTCTGCTGGAGACTCCTCATCCCTGAGCCACTGGGACAGCACCCAGAGCTGTAAGACCACATTGTTCAAATGCTCTCCTTCCCAAGTCCAGACCTGATTCCTGATGACAACCAGGAAGAGACCACACAGAAGGCAGGAGTGAACATCATAAAAACGTCTGAGTGCTTCTTGTGAACCCTCGTGGCAGGGGAATACCACAACCCAACACCATCTGCAACATGTCAGGATAGTGAAATGACTGATCAGATGACAGGATTCCCTGTGGTGAATCGAGTTTATGCCAGATGTGAGTCTAGAGGCTCACTGGTCCAACTGCTGACTGTGAGCAGAGATTTGGCATTGCTCTGTGGGCCCATTACCCAAGATCTCTTCCCCAGTTCATCCTGTGGGACTGGAGATCTTTAATGGAAGCCAGGCTGCATCTCATGGCTGCTCACTGACAGCAGCTGGTATTTTTCAGCACAGCTCTCCTCTCCAGGCTCATTAAAAACAACAGAGAATGGCTACAGACCTAAAGAAAAGGCTCCCCAGTTATTTGAGGACAGACTTTCAGATCTAAAAATGCATTTCATTGTACACTGACATTGCCAAGGAGTTCCCATACAGGTTCCTAAGAGACCTGTCTGCCACTAAACCAGTGAGCAGGAAGCACAAATCACAATTTGCAAAGCCACTGGGCCAACTCTCACACCTCACATTCCCACTGACTACTTATGGGGCCAGACTTCTGCCCAGCAGACAAATCTCATTAAACACATTTTCAGACAAATATTGCAGAGAAAGGAGTGTAGCATCCTGTAGAAAAGGTTCTTATCCCTCCTGAAAAAAATATAAGCTAGCTGCTAGCAAGTAGAAAAGTACTACAGTCAGATGAATGACTGCTTCCTTTTCAGCTTTTTCTACCAGGAAAACGGTGATCACAGAATGGTTTGGGTTAGAAGAGACCATAAAGATCATCCAGTTCCACCCCTTGCCATGGATAGGGACACCTCCCACTATCCAAGGCTGCTCAGAGCCACATCCAACCTCTCCTTGAGGACTTCCAGGGATCCAGGGGCAGCCACAGGTTCTCTGAGCAACCTGTTGAAGTGCCTTACCACCCTCACGCTCATAAATCACCCTTATCACGGCCCATAGACAGGAAAGAAGTTAATTTTGCTTGAAGCAGTAAAATGAGAATTCATGCAAAGTCTCAGTAAATAACTCAGGGAGATGAATGCTCTTTTCAGCGATTTCTGCAGACACATTTCCAGCACTGCTCAACTCCAGGCAATTGGCAACATAAAGCAAAAAAAAAAAAACATTCCCACCCTCCCAACACTGTTGTACATGGGATAACCTTTTGATGGCTCTGAGCTTCTTTTCAATCACTCTGTCCACAGATTTTTTAGCAGATTAAGCCAAAAACAAAAATATCTTTCAATTATAGCATTGCAAGCTAAAACCACCCCCCAACAGCAAACAGTTATCTAAGAGCTTCCCTTCTGCTCAGGGCTTTTTGCCTCATTTTTCTAATAACAACCTTTTGCAGTGAGGTGGTTTGGGGCGGTGTAGTTACTTTCCTTTGCCTGTTGGGGAAGAGCTGACAGCAAGGAACAGCAGGGAGGCTTTTCTTCACTGGAGCCAGGAGTGATAAACTCCCCAGTTTTGTCAGGGGAATGGCAGCAGCACTGAAGACACCGAGTGCAGTGCTCAGTGTCACAGGCACAGGACGCAGCTCTGCGCCAGGGAAACATCTCCCAGCTCCAGGGGTTTGCTAGGAATGCAGCTCTCTCAGGCACAAATAAATGCACTGGGAATAAAGAATCCCCTGTGCTGGTAGCAGGGAGGATCTTTATGTTCGCTGGGTCTCTCTAAATCCAAAAGGCAAAGTCACAATTCAAATTATGAAAGGTAATTACCAAGCAAACAGAACCCAGCACAAAGCTGTGACAAGAATACCTCGTATAGTTACAGTAGGTACAGCAGCACCACCCAAACATTACTCCTCTCTGTAAGATTTTCCCTGAAATTAGAAATTTAAAGAGTGAAATAGTGCTGCTGGGGGGCAAAGTTACAGTGGCTGAAAATAAAGCAACAAAACCCCAAACCCACACTGCACAAACTCCAGCCAGGTGAGAGAAACACAGGCAGCAGCAGAGGAGAGTCATGGAGAGACTCCTGTGCCTGATCCCTGCAGGCAGCAGTGATGAGGATTTCCTCTGCTCTCCCCACCTGGCATGACCTGAAAGCCAAAACCTGAGCTGCTCCTCGCAAATCCCTGCACCACAGACCAGGCTGCTCCTGCTTTTCATCTCCGGTTTACACCTCGTGGAAAACCACAGCTGAGCGTAACACCTGCACGGCAAATTGTCACAGCTTATCCAGTGTCACTCTCAATTTTGCTTCTAAAAAAAGGAAAATCCCATTTGTTAATGGAGGAGCAGGTGTTTTATAACAAACAGCCTCCAAAAATAGCTGCTGGGTAAGGCGTAGTTACAGGTACCTCAGCTGATTCCCAAAGAATGAGCTGCACTAGAGAATGTGGGATCTCTCAACTGAACGTGCCCAGCACTAGACAGGCAGTCATTCTAACATACCTTTAACAACAAAAAAAAAAACCCAAATTCCTGTTTGAACTTTTCCACTACAGAGGGAAAAAAAAAAAAATGAAAAGGCAAGCAAAAAACCCGACAAGTGCAAAATTTCATCTTGTTTATTTACAAGGGAACAAGTGATCGTTACATGTTTGGCACTATTTACATTTTTTTCCCCTCAATTGTAATCCTTCTCAGGACACTACTTACAAAGTTTACATCAGCACCCGACCACAAACAGGGCGGTTTTTTTCCATGAGCTCTAGCAGGCAACTTTCCCACAACTTACTAAACCCTTTCTGCATAGAAAGCGTTGGGTAGATAGGAGAAATTATTGAGGTTTTTTAATTAGGAATCTCCAGCGGCGTGCCTGGTCCTTCAAAGGGCAAAAACACCACCTCTCTTTACGCTCTGCAGGCACACACGCACCTGTGGGGATGCGTTTAGCAGGGTTCAAGACGAGATACTGAGACCCCCTCCAGGGACCTCGAGAGGCTCCCCGCGTTCCCAGCCCGGGATGCCCGCGGAGAGGCGAAGGTGACATTCCCCCTCAGAGGGTCCCCCGCCCCACTCAGCCCGGCTCACCTCGCTCATGTCGCGACAGTGTCGGTGACAGCGGCAGCGGCCCCGGCGGCGCTCAGCGCTCCCGCCGCCCCGCGACGCGCATTAAGAAGCGGCGCCGCGCGCCCGGCCCGCGCCGCGCC
>VZTZ01030499.1:289648-318415 GCA_013400955.1 Drymodes brunneopygia
GCATCCCGAGAGCGCGCGGCGCCCCCTGGCGGCCCTCACTGCCCTCACCGCCCTCACGGCCCGGAGCGCTTCCCGCCTCCTCCTCCTCATCCTTCTCCTCATCCTCCTCCTTTTCTTCCTCCTTTTCTTCCTCTTCCTCCTCCTTCCCCCCGCACTTCCCGAGTGCCTGGCACCATGCATGCCCCTTTGGTGTACCTTCGGGCATCCTCACAGGGGAGGGAGAGACACGAAATCCAGGTGTGCTGGAGGCGGCCTGGGAATGGGGAATTATTGCGGCAGATCGGATGAATAAATGATATGGGGAGAAATTTTTTTGCTGTCAGGGTGGTGCCTCACGCCTGGCAGTGTTGAAAGCCAGGTAGGAGCCTTGAGCAGGCTGGAATGGTGGAAATTGTCCCATGGCAGGGAGTTTGGGTTGGGGTGGTCTTTAAGATCCTTTCTAATCCTTTAACATTCTGCAGCCCTATGAACCAGGCAGAGAATCACTGCTCTGCTCACCCCGGGCTTTCCTCTCTGTCTCATCAGTCTTGCTGCCTTTCCTGTTAAAATATACAGCATTTCTTCCACAGATACAGTGAAAACAGCCCTTTCTATCATTTCTCCGAATAGTTAATTAAAGCAAGACTTTGGGATTTGTGCTGTTGTGCTCCAGCATCTGTCTTTTGATGGAGAACAATCGCTAAATTTGGCAATACACACTCAGATGCTCTGACTCACGTATCGGTGAAGAAATATAGGTTCAATTAGCTCCGGGAATGCACTTAACTCCCTCAAATCTTTTCTCAAATCAATAAAAAAAGTTAAAAGTATTACATTGGAGAGCCCAAGAAGCTTGACAAGCCCTCCCACTTCCAGGGACTACCTTGCAGCAGCCTCTTCTCTTCGCCAACATTTGTCTTCAGGGCCAATATTAATAGAGGCAGGGAAATAAATATGAGGAGAAACCACATTTTTCCTTGGAGTTGCAGAGGCAGGAGGGGCTGGGCTCCTTCACCTGAGGATGAGGAGGCTCCACAAGCAGTGGAACCAGGGGTGTGTATGCTGGGAATATTTTAGGGATGCTGGCCAAATATGTAGGGATGAGATCAGGAAAGCTGAGGCAGAATTGGAGCTGAATTTGGCAAGGGATGTGAAAAATAATAAGGGCTTCCACAGGTGTGTTGGCCAGAAAAGAAGAAGAAAAAAAATTTGCCCTCCTGGGAAACAAAACAGGAAATCTGAGGTACTGAACACAATTTTTCCCTCTTTTATTATACCATTATCCCCAGAACCTCCACCAGCATCTGACATTTTTTAAAATTGACATGATCTGTCCCAGTTTTTGTTGTGAGTGGCCCAAGCAGGCAACAAACATGGTAAGAGTTCCTTCCCTGTAAGGACCCAAAATAAAGATGATGAAATTCAGCCCCTGGAGAAGCTGTGTTTCATGTGACACCGTTTTCCAGCGAAGAGCACTTGTGGGTGTATTGCATTAGTGTTCCTGTTCTGACAGGAGTGCCACTGGTCTGTCAGCTTAGGGGGATACAAGGCACAATGCTAACATAAATTATTAACAGTATTCCTGATCAAAGGGCTCCCAATCACACAGGAAGAGACACAGACCGCTGAGAGGAAATCTTTTCGGGTCCCTTTGACTCTGAGAGGTGTCACATCAGTCTCGCTCTTCACCGTCAAAATAAATGTGTCAAATCCAAGCAGAAAAATCTCCTGGTGACAATTCAGGCTGTGTGCCCCAAGAAGCAGGTTAGCAGAGAAAGCTCTTTGCACTAAATGCTGCAGGAGAACATACAAAATTCTTATTTTCTGGCCTGCTTTGAGGAGCTCACAGCTTTCAAGAGAGGCACCCCAGAGGGCTGAGGCGTGTCTGGGGGGTGGCACTCTTTGGAAACACAGTGCCCAGCCTGGTACCTCTTCTAGAGGAACGATGCTGATGGTGGTGGCAGTGCCCTCCATGCAGTGACTCTGCTCTGAGGACAGCTTGCACATTTTGTGGCATGCAGTCGCAGCATAAGATGCATTATCTGCCCTCGGACAGGTTCCTGAGTGAGCACAGAACTCCCCTCTCCCCAGAAAAAGCCTTTGACCTGCAGAGCTGCATCTGTTCTCTCTCTCTCCCTCCGAATCTTGTTCCCTGCCTCCCAGGGGACATTGCAGGGCTTTTTCACAGTCAGCCAAAGCAATCCAGGTACAAACTGTGGGCTGAAATGCTCTGTGCCTCTCCTACTTCTCAGTGCGGACCTGCTGAACTTAAGTAGTTCTTGAATGCACAAACACAGACACGCAGATGCCTCCAAATCTTGGGTCCAACCTTCTTAAATGGAGAAATCCTGAGTTCTGGAAATGCAGCAGCAACCTCAGCTTTTCAAAAGGTTCTTAAAATGAAGGTAACTCTAGTAGCTGTTTTATTTACACCCTGTCATTTATGCTGCCTGGTGGCACCACATTTGAGTTTTGAGGTAGCCCTTTCTCTGTCAGCCTTTCTAACCCATGGCAATCCCTCAACTTAAAGATGTCCCAAAGTTCTGCTTTTACTTAAGTGCACAGCTGAGTAGTGGCACTTCTAAGTAGAGAAAATATTCTAAGCAATCTATTTTCAAGAGCCATTATATTCTGAAAATTGACTATTAAAATACCACCTTCTTATTCATCAAGTCTGCACTCAGTGTGTGTTCAATCTTGTCTGCTGGCATATGACTGCAATTTTACTGCCTTTTACTCCCACTTACCTGAAAGATTCAGCAGAGAGAAGAGAATCTGAGCTGGGTGTTGGAACAGAAAGGCTCCCAGGCTTCCAAGGAGCTTCACCTGTTTAAGGGGACTGGAGATGGCTCTTCTCTGCCAGACTGAGCAATCCATAATCGGAGAAACATGTGTTAAAGTCATGGAATGATTTGGGTTGAAAGGGACCTTGAAGATCATCTTGTTCCAAACCCCTGCCATGGGCAGAAAATATTCCACTAGATCAGGTTACTCAGAGCCCCATAAAGCTTTCAAATCCAGGGCTGGGGAGTCCACAACCTCTTGGGCACCCTGTGCCAGGGCCTCACTGCCCTCACAGGGAAGAATTTCTTCCCAATATCCCATCCACCCCTGCCCTCTGTCAGTTTGAATCCATTCCCCCTTATCCTGTCACTGCATGTGAAAAATCCCTCTCCATCTCTCTTGGAGCCCCTTTAGCCAGTGGAAAGGGCTCTAAATTCCTTTCTCCAGGCTGAACAGCCGCAACTTTCTCAGCCTCTCCTCACAGGAGAGGTGCCCCTGTGGTGCTGTACTTGTGTAAGGAGGGAGCTGATGGTGTGCTCAGTCTTTGTCACTGACACTGACACTGACACACAACTGCACAGCCTCGCTTTGCTTTAGATCCCACCACTGAAGGTGTCTGCAAAGTGAAGTGGTTTGATCAGAAGCACAGTGAGCTGCAGAAATGCTCCCAAAGAGACAGAATCGCAGAATCCCTGAGGTTGGAAAAGCCCTCCCAGCCCATGGAGTCCCAGCTGTGCCTGATCCCCACCTTGTCCCCAGCCCAGAGCTCTGAGTGCCACCTCCAGCCCTTCCTTGGACACCTGTGGGGATGGGCACTCCAAAGCTCCCTGGGCAGCCCCTGCCAAGGCCTGAGCACCCTTTCCATGGGCAAATTCCCCCTGCTGTCCAACCCGAGCCTCCCCTGGCACAGCCTGAGGCCATTTCCTCTCATCCTGTCACTTGTCACCTGGGAGCAGAGCCTGACCCTCACCTGGCTCCAAACTCCTTTCAGGAAGTAACACAGAGTGCTGGGGAAGATGTCTCCTCAGACTTCTGTATTTTTCAGTCAAAATTTGATTCAAATCAAATCAAATCAAATCCAACCTGATCAAAATGAAAATACGGCTGTGCCTTGAATAGCGTTCCACATTCCATCAGAGCAGAACTGCTCTGTTTGGTGGAATAGATTTGAATTTTGACTGTTACTGCAAAAACTGAAGTTTCCCAGTGCTTGAAATGGGTACAGTGAAGTGAAACCTCTGCCTCTTGCTGGTTTTACACTCTATGAATTTTTAAGAGAAGGAACAATTTCACACAAACTTTCTACAAAAGAAAAAACTCCACATTGAAGCTGAAATCAAGGATGCTGATTTCAAGTGGAAAGCTTTTGTTTCAGAAGGATGTGTGCCTTTGAATCCTAGAAAACAGGAGAGGATCTGGGACACAACCTTAATCACAGAGAATATGCTGTGATTATGGGCTCTGGTTTGCTCCTTGGTAGCAATAGATTTAACAAGCAGAGCCTCAGCTGCTGGATGATGGATGACTGGTCATCTCAGACATATCAGCTAATTTGCCCAAGAAAAAATCTAAAGAGACAGTTTCCACAGCTCAGCTCCCATTAGTATGCCTTCTTACCTTTTAATTAAGAAGCTAATGGCTGTGGGTAGTTAATCAACAAAATACCTTTAAAGGCCTAAGGGCCTTTGTTACAACATCACCTTTTTTTCCCATGCAAGAGGAATGAGGCAATGGTTCCAACAAAATCTGATTGCTGTCGGTGTCACACAGATATCAAATATAATTTGAAAAATTGAGTCTTTTCTCAGGAGAGTTACATGACATGACTTACTGTACAGCGTGAGTCATCTTCCATCCTAAAAAAATACAGCCCAAAAACCAATCACCCAAATATATGTGTCAACTCTTCTGTCTGGCCAAAGAGTTTTGATGGATTTAACTCAGAGATGAGTCCTTAACTTGGGTGTAAAGAAAGCCACTCTTAGTTTAAGCCAAACTCCCTAAACTTTTGAAAGCCTGAAGGATGTTCTGGGGTTTGACTCCTTGTCTGGCTCAGCTCTGCAGAAGCCAGGGGATGTGCAGCATTCAGATGTTACCTGGCACTCACCCATGGCAGTTCCCCTCTTAATTAGAAGGTTAAAAGACATCATAATTGCCAGTTAACAATTTTCAATCTCTGTATAGGCAAAGGAATTAATGTGATTTAGAAGATCCACAATTATAACTTTTGATGTGAGAGATAGGGAAGTTTAAAGTATATTCGTTCCCTTACTTTACTTCAGTGAGCTTGGGAAGGATAAGGGCAAATTCTCAGGGAGTCTCTTCCCTAAATTCTTGATCAGATGATGGATTTAGAAGGCTCCCAGCTTCAAAAGAGCTGAGGTAACTTCCCTGCCAGTATCAGCCTCTGTCCTGCCTCAACAGCAGAGAGCTGGTTTGGCCAAAAGTGAGATCCAAGCACTCCCCAGCAGTGCTGCTGGGACTGGGGGAATTGCTGGAGTATTATTTTTCTTGGTCTCTGCCACAGCAAATAGATGAGGTTCAGAAGAGCTTCTCTCCTATTGCCTTTCCTGTTTTAGAGCAGAGCCCCCAGAGCAACCTCTGATCTTTGTGTCACAGCAGTCCCAAATTTTGCCAGACATTTTACAGGAAAAAAAAATAATCAGGTCGAGACATCCAAACCCTTTCTTTCCACTTACCCCAGAAACCTTTTTATTGCTGTGTTGACAGTAATTACACGTAACACATTCCAGTAAAAGGAAGCTAAAGTCACCAGGTCAAGTGATGTATAGTTAGTGGCTGCCAAAGGAGGAAACAAGGGTGAACTCACTTCATCTCTGCAAATGCACACTGGGGTTCTTCATTTTCTCAGAGGGCACAAAAATGCCTCTGCTGAGCAGGATGGGCTGGGATAAGGCATGGATCAGGACAGAGCAGTTTGCTGGACACAGAAAACCCTTATCCATGCAAGGACTCACACATAGGAAGGTCAGGGAACAGAAGAAGTTGTCTCTATTGCTAAATATCTTCTTTAAAATATATTTATGGACTGATAAGTGAAGTTTAGCAGTTCTCAACCTCAGCTGCTGGCGCCTTTTTCCCCTTTCATGCCCGTGTTTTAAATGGAGCCACTTAGAATTAATGTTACTTACAACGTTGGCTGGAGGTAGGCAGCCTGAAATGGTCTTGGTACTTCCAGAGGCCCTATCCAGGTTTATTTTCTACATTCAGTTTATTCACACAGTGGAATCTCTTCCACTTAGCAAGGTAAAGATATTTACTCAACATTCAGAAACTGAGCCAGTCAAGGGAAAGGTGAGCTCAGCACTTTTTAATTTCTGAGCTGTGAAGTGCAACAACAGACTGAGACAGATTGGGCTGCCTTGTAGAAATACTCATTTAGCAATGGGCATAGTCAGAGACCCAAAACCAGGCACTTTAGCACAGCCTGTTCTGTCCCACTGAGTTAAATCTCTCCTTTTAGCAATGGTTGGTTTGCTGAGAGAAGTGTGAGGTGTGGAAAGGAAAGGAGACATAAAGTATGCTACAAAAAAAAATGATCCTGTTCAGCATCTAAAGACCTAAGATGATGAATAGGTGCAGCTAATTTGGCTGAATCTTTTTTAATGATAGTCTTTGTAATTTTTTATGTTAAAAATGATAAAATGGAGGTGGAAATAAAAGCAACTCCCCGCTGACTGATGGAAAAGGATGACCCCTCACTTTTAACAGATATAAATGCTTAGTTCCCTTTCCTTCATCTTTCTTCTACAATGTCTGTGTTACCAATAATAACACCTCATTTAGCTATTTCCTATGGGCTTGTGGTGACATTTCAGTTTAATGGTTGATGACTTTTCTGAAGCCCTTGCCCACCTTCTGTCCTTGCTAGAAAGTGCTCTCTCTGAGCCAGTCCTTTTATTCGAGGTATTATTAAACGAAGGTTCTTGCAAAGGTCAGCATAACTCTAAAATAGATTCACGTTCACAAAAGAGAAGTGGTTCTCTGGCCTGGCTCACCGTGGTGCCATTTTATTCACAGTTTTCCATGGTGGTATTTCCAAAGCACCATCAGAAGCTGAGCTTGGGAGGTCTGGGCTCTTGGGGACCTCTCTGCAGACCATGAAAAGAAAGTTTCCCCTGAGGTAATTTCAGGACAGAACTGACCATCCTGATTTGTGCCCTGCCAGAGCATCTCCCACTCCTCCCCCCTCCCTCTCCTTTAACTTTTTACTCAGGTGAGGCAAAGAAAAGATGGCAAAGAAAAGAAGCCAAAGCTATTTTTGGGCATTGTGGATGCACCCCTAAGGGCTGACACAGAAACCTTTCTCCTAAAAGATGAAAGTCTCCTATGGATGGCACTGGAGGAGGGTGAGAACAAGGCCAAGCTGTGGGATCCCCCAACTCCAACCTCCCAGGCTGCATGTCTGGCACTGTGCTGCTCCTACAGCTTTTTTCTGCTGATTTGAAGGGTGTTAAATAACATAGAGGTCACATGCAGCTTGTTTAACACTTGCTGCTGCACAGAAATTACAAATAGCTGCACTGTGTTACCTGGGAGTAGGGAAAAAGCACAGCTGGGTTTAATGCATTCTTGGGTGGTTGGTTTGTCCCCGTGCACCTCAAGTGCCCTGAAGCAGAATGGGGTCCAGCATTTACACCAGGATCTGGCCAGAACAAAAGTCCAGTCAGTGCTCCCTCAAATGATCAGAAATAAAATAATTTTGAGTCAATTAGAAGCAGTTCAGGCCCTACAGTGTCCTTGGCAGTGTGATGGAGCACTGGCTATGAGCCTAATGGACAAACTAGCTCTGATCTCAGCTATAAAAAACAGGAGTAGTCCTGGATTTGCATCTTTTTTCCATGCATTTTATTTGTATGAATAACAAGTAGGTTCATTTATATAAATTACTCAAAGGAGTTTGTGAAGGTCAGAGGAATCTAATCCCAGGTTCTCTTAAATATTTAGTTTATACTCCCTTTATATTTAAAGTTTCAGAAGCTGAAACTTTAATGATGTTATGCAACTGCAAACAAATGAGCTCACCTGATATTGAGGAAGGGGAAGGGTGTTAAATAACATAGCTTTTACCCAGGAATGACCAAAAACCTGCTGGCTTATTTTACAGAGTGCATTGCCATTTTGCTGAGCATGTATCTCCCTTGTTTCATGTGCCAAACCATCTCAATGGAATTCAAAACAATTCATAGAATCAAATAATAATTTAGGTCAAAAAGGGATTTCTGGAGGGCGTCAGGTTCCCCAGCCATGAAATGCTGAATGAAGGTAAGGAAAAATAGTTCAACCATTTGATATAAATTTCTGGACACCATGTGCAAGGGACTCTGACCTAAATCTGGAATTTTTTTGTTTGTGTGTATTAATTTTGTCAATAACACGTTGTTATGCTGCCAGGTGGAATTAGGTACATGGCTGTATTTTTATACAAATTTCAGATGAGTAAAGAGGGCTTTTGTGTGAACTCAGTGTAGTTCCAACCTCCAGCAGGAGATTTCAGCAGCCCTAACACACACTCACAGGGTTCCTGCTGCCATCTGCTCAGGAATTGTTCCTTGGTTGGAGAACCAGCTCATGGAGTTACTTTGAAGTGTTCCCAAATTTTTGGGAGGCAGAAAACCTTCAAATCCAGGGCCTGAGAGCAAGGGCTGCCCAATGCTGGACCTGTCTTACCCTTGTGCAGGAGGAAATCTCTGCCAGTCCTGCTCCAGCCAGCGTGGGTGACTCAGGATCTTTAGTGATATCTGCAGCTTTACTTCCTGATGGGATTTTCTGGTGTTGTTGGTTCTGGAGAGCTCAGTTTGATGAGCACTGATCAGGGCAAAGTCTGAGAAGCAGGTGAATGCCCACTGTACACACATCCTCACTAATACCTCATTAAGCAGGATGGTTAATTACCCTCTCAGAGCTGCATCTATAAACAGTTTGCTGCTTATCTGCTTAGACCACATTTAATGAATGATGAAAAAGCAGTGACAAGTACTCTCACTAACCTGTGCAATTTGTGGTGCCCAGTGGGAAAAGGCTCATGATAAGTGTAAAACTGGGGGATTTGGCTCTCAGGAGAGCTGCTGGCAGACCAGACCATTATCTGGTCTCAGTCTTCTTCAGTCTTTCAATATAACAGTTTCACATGAATGAGGTTTGGTTTACAGAAACAGAGATGCCACGAGAGGCAGCTTCTTGCTGCTGCTGAAATCTGTCCTTCCTTCCCTCCCTGCCCACATGATCCTTCCTCCCTCACTGCTGCAAAGTTCTGGGCTGTGACCAAGAATATTACCAGGATATGTTTCCTCCTACTTTCTATTAATGTCAAGCAAAGAAATGTGCAAGTGCATAAACACCCCAACAAAAGTCCATTTCCATATTAGATGTTTATTCCCCCCTATTCCATTATACACATTTCTAATTTAAAGGAGGACGTGACTGATGCCTGGAGAGCAAAGTAACCACTGTGTCCTTTGGAAGTTTTGTGTTATAAATTATCTTTGCCATAAAGTAAATTAAAATTGTACTGTTCCAGGACCTGAAGGGAGCTTACAAGAAAGATGGAGAGAGATTATTTACAGGGCCCTGGAGTGACAGAACGAGGGGGAATGTCTTCAGACTGACAGAGAGCAGCTTTAGATTGGATATTAGAAAAAAAAACTTTACTTTTTGGGTAGGCAGGCCCTGGCACAGGGTGCCCAGAGAGGCTGTGACTGCCCCTGGATCCCTGGATTTGTCCAATGCCAAGCTGGACACTGGGGCTTGGAGCAGCCTGGGACAGTGGAAGGTGTCCCTGCCCATGGCAGTGGTGGGGCTGGATGAGCTTTAAGGTCCCTTCCAACCCAAACCATTCTGTGATTCTATGGTTCCATTGAGAATCACCATGCCCTGCACACTGAAATGCCACTTTTAACCCAGGGGCTGGAATCATTAATTGGCTAATGGAATGGAAAGTGTGATAATAGATTTGTTACTTAAATTGCTGATTATGCCAATTGACCTTTTACTTACATCTTTAGGCCTTCATAAAATCATCTTGCTCCCTGACAGGAGAAAAAAAGCAACAGCCCTGTGCTAGGAAATCTGTTCATTTGACAGCTGTGGCTGAGAAGCAGAAAACATCAAATGGAGCAAAGTGAGTTCAGTGAACTATGGAGTCTCCAGCACAGCATCAGCTCGGGCAGTGTGAGCTGAACACCCAGCTCTCTGCCCCTGCAGCAGGACAGGCAGCCACAGCCTGGCACTTGCATGGAAATTGTTGCAAATAAAGGCTGTTTAGCTGATGTTTTTCATTGCCTTGGCTGCTGACCCACGAGTGTGGCTGAAGGCAGGGTGTCCCTGGAAGGCAAACACACATGAGAACATGAGAGGTGCTGTGCCCTGCCACTCACTCACCCACGGTGAACTTCCATCATTAAGCAGCTACAAGAGGGCACAAAGGACACAGGTGCTGCCTGGCAAATCTTGCTCCGTGACAAAATTAACAAACACAAGGCAAGGAGTGATTCAAGTGTTGTGATGTGGGTAACCATAGCTCATGGCTCTTCTTACAGTTTCCATTTCAAAGCACCATCAGTGCCTTCATAATCCTTTGATATTAATTGTATCCACCTCTGCCGTACCAAAAGGGATTAGCAGTTGGAATCAAGGAAACCAAGGCTTTGTAACTTATTAGCTGTAAGCTGCTGAGTGTAGCAATACAGCAAAAGAAAGGAAAGCTCCCTGTTTTGGTGGATGGTCTTCTCAATGTGCATTAGAAAGTCTTCATTAATTATTTCTGATTGGGTTCATTGAAATAATTGAATCGCATCTGCAATGCAGGGCAGAATTTGTCAGCAGCCTGGCCAGTGAGGGGAAAGGATATAGATTTCCTCCCTTATTTCTTCTGCAGTGCCTTGTGGCTGCTCACTGAGCTTGACAGTCAGCTGAGGAGTCAAGGCACCTGCTCTGAGGCATTTGGGTTCCTGATTAAACAAGGAAAGCTCTGAGAGTCAAAAACAAATCGAAGGCAGAGGGGGAGAAAAGAAGCATCTGCAAAGAAAAGTGAGAAAGAAAACTTTTCTGGAGGGAAATAAAAGATTATTGGCAGTAGTGCTGCATAGTTCAGCAGTGGCTTTGTCGCAGCAGGAAAGGAGTTGCAGTGGAAAGGTTTCTGAACAAGAAGCAATTTTCTTTGGGCATCACCACAGGGTGACGGGGCTGAGTGGCCTCTGCATTGATACACACAGGTGGCTCAGTGAACACACAGGGATGACAACAAAAGGCTCATTTCCCTCTTCCCTGTATGATCACTGAGTCCACTGTTATGTGGCAAAGGGAGCTTTTTCCCCTCAAAGAAAAAAAAAAAAAGCCCAGCCTGTCCCTCTGGGTAACGGATTCTCCCACTTGTGCCCTGGGAGTGATGCTGTGATTGTTTCAGAAGGAGCCCCTCTGGCAGGGATACTCGGGGCCATAAACAGAATCCCACAGAGCATCACTGAGGTTGGACAAAGCCTCTAAAATCACCGAGTCCAGCCTTTGCCTAAACACCATCAACTCAACCTGATCACAGCACTGAGTGCCACATTCAGTCATTTCTAGAACATCTCCAGGGGCTGTGATTTCCCTTCCCTGGGCAGCCCATTCCAATGCTTGAGCACCCTTTCCATGCAGAAATTCTTCCTGATGTCCAGCCTGGCACAACCTGAGGTCATTTCCTGTTGTCCTGTTGCCTGGGAGAAGGGACCGACCCCCACCTTGCTGCAGCCTCCTGTCAGGGAGTTGTAGGGGGTGATGCTGTGCCTCCCTGCATGGTGAAGGGATTGCACTTAAATCTAGAAGGAGCTCTGTCCCAGGATGGATGGGGCTTCCTCATCATAATGTGCAGCCAGGGGAAGCCACAGAAGGTGCATTAACCACTTAGTTCATGTTGTCTGTAAAAACAACTTTTAAATTTGCCCCCAAAATAATCTTTCTTACAACCTGAGGAATTCCTACAGCCCTTTGCCAGGACAAACAGAGCTTCTCTGCAGCCCACAGAGGCTCTGGCAGCACACACAGGGTCCAGACTCCACCAGGAAAGCACCAAAAGCCCAGGTGACCACACAGGTCCAGAGGGACAGAAGGTGCAAGGTCCAGGCAGCCCAGGAGGTGCTGGGCAGTGGGCAGGGAGTCTGCACACCCTGCCAGGGACTGAGAGAGGCCCTGGCTGAGATATCTCACTGCTCCTATCCTCTTTACAGCTGCTCTCACAGAGTGTGAGGGGAGGTTACACAGCATCACCGCAAACATGGGCAGCAAACCCTTGGATGTGCAGGGTGAAATTCCCTGCAGGGGAGGGTTACAGGGAAAGGTGGCTCCAGAGGCTGCTGCCATTCCCAGGGCCCAGAGAAGCTGCACTGAATGCTCTCAAAATTGCATTTACAGCAGCTAAATCGTTTCATCAGGTCCCCCAAGAGCTCAACTCTCAGGTGTCAGCTCAGAGCAGTGGAAATATCTGTGTGTACCACAGGCACCTCTTACCTTGTACTTTCCAGCCTTGCACCTCCAGTGTTCCATCCTCTTTAGAACCTGCCTCTTGTAAACACATATAACACACTCAGTTAACATTTAAACATTATGAACAGAAGTAAAATATGAAAACCTTGGAAAGAATACATTTATTTGTAACTCTGGATGGCCCTGTTGCATAAGAGAGGTATTTTGGTTTTAAAAATAGACTCAACCCCACTGAGATCAGCAAAGGTTTTGCATGAGCAAAGGGAACAGAATTTTGACTTGTCATTTAATACAAAGTTCTAAAATGTCTTCAAATCTGGTTGCACAACAGAGTGTAGAATGTCACAATTCTTGTCAGGATCTCTAGGGAAAGGTAATCATGGAATCATAGAACAGTTTGTGAGGGAACTTAAAGTTCACATCTTTCCACCCCCTGCCATGGGCAGGGACACCTTCCACTGTCCCAGGCTGCTCCAAGCCCCAGTGTCCAACCTGGACATCCTTGGGCACTGCCAGGGATCCAGGGGCAGCTACAGCTTCTCTGGGCACCCTGTACCAGGGCCTGCCCACCCTCACAGGAAAGGGTAAATAAGCAATAATTAGTATTAGTAGCAAACAGCATGACAGAATCCATGATGTAACCATCATATATAATTTTAGGGGGAAATGGTTGATTTTCTTTTAACCTGTACAGCAGTTTCAGCTGTTCCCCCAAGTCCTTTGCTCCCTTCCACCCAGCACAGCAGTGTGAGCACTCCTGGAGAGCAGCAGCCCCATCCCAGTCACTCTGTTTGTCCCCTGCTCTGGCAATGGATAAAAGGAGTGGGGGAAAGCAACTGTTCCTCTGCCAGCTCAGATGCCTCTCCAGTGAATTTTGATGGCTCGGCACAGGCACTGCTTCCCTCTTTGCTCCCTTTAAATTTTCATTTTGCAAATGGAGACGGTGAAACAGTGATCAAATTTAAAGTGTTCTCTGAGCTCAGGCACCATCAGAGGGCTTGGCTGGTAACCTTAGATCTTCGTGAGGATGTTTTTAGATGAAGATGATGAAGATGAAGAACTTCACAAAAATTGAGGCTAAAGTTGCTGGCATTTTAACAGAACAGTCTCTGTTTAAGAATCATAGGATCACAAATTGGTTTGGATTAGAAGGAACCTTAAAGATCATCCAGTGCCTCCCCCTGCCATGGGCAGGGACACCTTCCACTGTCCCAGGCTGCTCCAAGCCCCAATGTCCAACCTGGACATCCTTGGGCACTGCCAGGGATCCAGGGGCAGCCACAGCAAATCTGGGCACCCTGTGCCAGTGTTTTGCATGGTTTGAATGTGTCTAACTGCTTTATACTGAAAAACATCACAACATAATGCTAATTTTCAAGCAGGAATTGTTTCCCCAACACAATTCCAGTGTGGATCAGCAGTTGTCAGGAAGATCAGGCTTCTCCATAGGTGCTGCCACATGCAAGAGGCAAACCCAAAGGGAGCAGTGTTCATTGAGAGGGATTCATTGTCTGTCAGCAGGGTGACACCTAAGTTAAACCTTGAGGCATGGAATAGTCCCAGCATCCTGCAGATTGTAGCCCTATGTGAATCCTTGCTGGGAAAGGAAAATCCATGCTGGCAGCCTCTCTGGAAGAGTGTCAGCTGTGGGGCAGCAGGGCTGAGCCACGAGTCTGCTTCCTCCTTCCCCAGGAGGTGTGAAAGAGGTGCTGTTTGCAGTGGAGAGAGCAGGAAAACACAGCCCAGGTAAGACCTGAGCCCACAGCACCAGGATCTGATGGGAAGGGCACTGGGATTAAGGGAATCAATAGCACAGATGAGCTGATCCAAGGTCAGAGCAGTCCCTGGGCCCTTTTGATGGGAAGCTGATGAGTGGGAGGCAGGGCTGAGATGGATTTGGTTGCCTTCTCTAATAAAAACCTCTTAGCATTGTTTTCCCTTGATTTTGGCACTCTTCCCCCAAAACACAACCAAACAGACCATTTTGCTGGAGCATGATTTTTTTTTTTTAAAGCACTTGGTGGAAGCCTCATTTGAGGGAGTGATCACAGCACAGGGGAAAATAAACAATATAAATAACATCTGTGTGGCACGAGCTCTGCTCTCAGAGCTAATGCCAAATGATGCTGGGAGCTCCCAAACATTGATTCTCTGAGCTGGAAAGGAGTAGCCCATTGCAATATCCCTCTGAGCCTGCAAATATGCATCATTTAAATAACTAGCTGTGCTAATCTAGCAGAAATAATCTACAATTTCCAGGATAATGGGAAGGAGTTGATACCAACCTGCACCTCCCAAAGAACAGAGGGCAGGGTGAGGAATGGCTAAAAGAAAAGTGAATTCCTCAGGGCAGAAGGACAGAAATCTCACAGAGAGCTGAAAACTGCAGCAATGTAGAAAATTCCTATCAAATCCTACCTTCACAACAACATGGAGAGCTTTCCTGCTGGCTGAGGAGGTTTGGTGCAGACACATTAATGCAGACCTGATTTGGCTTCCATTTCTTTTTTTTTTCCCAGCAGCAGTTCAGAAAGGTCAGCTGAGGTGTGCCCAGTGTCCTCCTGAGGTCCTGGTTTATGGGATGATGGGAATACTCAGCCACCAGTGTGTTTTTTATTGAATCAACTGGAAATACCAGGCAAACTTGCAGGTATGCAAGCCCTTGTTCAGGTCTGAAATAGAAGCAGCAATTTTCAGAGCTAAATACAAGCTGAGAACAAATGCTCAGCTGTTAATTAGGTATGTATCAATTAGGCCTTTGTTTAAAGGAAATGTATTTGGGAGCTGCGGAGAAGAAAGGATGGGGAAGAGGGCGGAAAGTGAGAGACAGAGAAAGTTCAAGTTAAATGAAGCTGCTTGTCACCTGGGGGGAGGAAGAGGCAGGTAGTTTATAGCCTGGGGAACAAGAGTCAATCGTGGTGAGTGGGAGGAGAGGAATCATAAAAGTCACATCTGCTCCTCCAGATCAAGTGGCTTTATGAATTTCAATGCTCAGCCTCATCTTTAAGGAGGGGTTTTGGAGGCTGTTGGGAAGGAAAGTACCGAGATGCCAAAGGTGTTTGGGGAGCTGTGTTCTCCCCTTGGCAGCTGGGGTTGGTTGGGTTTTATTACAGCTTGAAAATATGAGCCCACTTTGGTCTATCCTGATTGTTTAATTTTACTTACACAGTTACCATGAGGCCACTGGGTTAATTTTATGGTGCTGTTGGGAATGTGGGTGTGGGATTTAGGGAAAGAGAGGGAGAGTTGGGGTTGGTCCTCATTTCCCCACTTCAGATGGGGAAGATCTGCTTGGGTGGAGAGTGAGGGATGAGAAGATGAATTATCTCTGACACTTTAAGGAGATCATATTCTGATTTTCCATGAGTTTCTGCTGGGGAATTTGGTAGGAATTTTGTGTTTTTCCTGCCTCATGCAGGATCCTTTTGAGGAAAGGGATGGTGAGCCCTGCAACCAGAGCTATTCCCATCTGTGTCACTGGGAGGCCCAAATCCTCAAAAATGCTGCATTTTGGGTGGGCAGCACCACATATCCTACATTCTACCAAATAAGTATTGAAAACAGAGGCTCTGTTCAATCAGATCAGTAAGAAACCAAATGTTCAGTCAATATTGTGAGTACTCCCCAGTAAGAGTTCATCTGTTGATTCCACTCAGCCCACACAAACCTGAGGTGCATTTTGTTGAAACAAGAAACCTCCACACGAAGCCAAGTGTTATTTTTAAGTGGCTTTGTATTAAAGGTAGCCTGAATTTTCTGTGAAACACAAAACTGGTGAGACAAGTTTAGGAAACCTTTCTGTGGCATGAAATACTGTTTATCTTCAATGCATTTTTTTTCCCCGCGTACACAAGCACGGAATTCAAATTAGAACATTTTGTTAGAAAACATGGAAGGGTTTTATATTATCAAACTGTGCGCAGTCTGTGAGCTGTAAAAAGCTGGATACTTCTAGATTACTAAAATGTCCCTCAAGTCATAATTATAAATCAATATGCATGTGTACAAAAGATTGGTGTCTCCATAAAGTGCCTGAAATTCAATATTTTCAGTCTGCCGTGCCTTTCTGAAAGTGCCTGCATATTTTATATTCCCTGCGAGCTGCAAATCGTCTCTGTATTTTATGCATTGTTATTTGTGGAGCTCTATTTGCAAACATAAGTAACAGCTCGTACTGGAGATGATATACAGGCTGTACAACATGCCCCAAGAAAACAGATCTGCAAGGAAATAAATGCCCCCCACCATAAATCCCAAGGACACGATGAGAATTTTTTAACCCGCTGCCAGCGCTGTTAGGAGCGTTCCAGAGCTGTGTGGGATGCATTCTTGGAGCTGGCAGGGAGGGAAAAAGAGTTCCAGCCTCTGGTTAATGTGCACATTTCCATGGCTGGGGTTGGCACCTGTTTGTGCAAAAAGCTTTGTTTGTTTGAGGTGGTGAGAGGAGCACACAGTGGGGTGGTAATTCCTCCTGCTGCTGTGGGATGTCCATGGGCATTTTCCTGCTGGCTGGTGGTCCCTGAGGTGAGCACGGCACCTTGGAGCACTTTTCCAGCTGCCAGGCAGGATGCACAGCTGGAGGGGGACCTGTCTGGGCTGTCCCTGAGCTCTCCCTGAGACAGATTGGAGCTGTCAGCAGGCAAGGGGCTCCCACAGGGTTCCCAGGTTTGAGCCTCACTTCAAATCCTGAGACAGCTTGGGTTTGAAGGGACCTTAAACATCATCCAGTTCCAACCCCCAACACCTCCCACTGGCCCAGGCTGCTCCAAGCCCTGTCCAACCTGGTCTTGGGCACTGCCAGGGATCCAGGAGCAGCCACAGCTTCTCTGGGAAACCAGTTCCAAGTGCCTCCCCACCCTCCCAGGGAACAATTCCCTCCCAATATCCCACCTAGCCCCGCTCTCTGCCAGTTTGAGCCTTTCCCCCTCATCCTGTCACTACAATTCCTGATGAAGCATCTCTTCCCAGATTCCTCTTTGGGTACTGGAAGGCTGCTGGGAGGTCTCCAACCTTCTCTTCTCAGACTGTTCATTCATCAGGACTGCCAGGAAGCTCTTTGGCCCAGCCACAGCCTGCAAAGCAATTTTGGGAGCACTGCTGATGTCCTGTGCAGAGCCTCGAGCACCAGGCACCACAGCCTGGGACTCCCCAGCACAGAAATCCCCTTGTTGCTGACACAGTCTCAAGTTTGTGTCCTCTGCCTCATGGCATGAACACAGAAATGTGTTTGATTCATGTGGAAGGGTTCAGATATGGTGGAGAAAAGGTTTTCTTCAGTTCTAAGTTGGCTGCTTTGCTGTGACACCAAATAATAACAAAGATAAGGGCTGGGAGATAAACAAAGGAGTAGAGCTTGATCCCTTTGCAAAATACATCCCAAGGAATCAACATTTTCTGCTGGGAAACCACTATTTCCATATGGTTTACAGATTATTTTTCCTTTTCTGACAGCCCAGGAGGCCTTGTTAACAACGCACATGACCAGAAATCCAAAGCTCCGTGGTTTTTACCCCCATAAGTCACAGGCTGGTGTTCCCCTGGGCCTCCCCCTCCCATGCAATGGACATTCCTCTAATAAAGTAGATTTTTGTTTGTGTTTAGTTTGCATTCAGCTACAGTGGTACCAAGGAGATGTCAGCAACAGGAATACTTGTATGAGAACAAGGTAGATGTTTTTCTCCACGAGTGTTTAATTCAAAATAAGGATATTTCCAAGGACAATTTCGATATGCCACAATGTAAATTGCTCATATTTTTGTCTGTGTGACATGACAAAATTCATTTCCAAGCTCCTCCTTAGGCCAACAAGATAGAAAGGCTGTGGATGGTCAGAATTTGAAAGAGCTGTGAGTACAAACAGCCCGTGGCAGAGCCTGCACTTGTTCTGACAGACTGGCTGAAGATGCCACCAGCAGCACAAAACCTGGCACGAGTTCAGGAGATGCCAAATGCTAAACACCCAAAACAACTTCTCCTTGCTGAGTTCAGGTTTCAAATTCCTCACTTTTGTTGCACAGAGTATCACTGCAAGTGATTCTGAGCAGGGGCTTCTTTCAAGAGCACCTGCGTCGATTCGTACCCAAGATTAACATGAGGCACACTGAATAATTCAGAATTCTTTGAGTGGGAAGAAAGAAGAGTACACTGAAAATAACTTGTTTTTCTGGAAGAAGTTTGCCTTTTTGTAAAAGAAAAAAAAATAAAGTAATAAGCTTGAACTTTTTTATTATGAAATATAAAATTTCAGACAAAACATTTCATCAATTTTAGACAAGCTTCATGTGCTGGATCTGCTCTGCTGAGAAGTTTCCTTGTTAAAGTGCATTTCCCATGGTCATTATCAACATTATCCCTGAGGAAAAAACACTGTTCAAACTGAATTCCAGCAGTCACCATTGCTGTGACACAACTCGGCCCAAAACTAGAACAGAGACAAAAAACATTCAAGCAACAACTCTTCAAAGTCAAGAGTTTCAAATCTACATTTTTCAGCTTAAGATATTTGAATTTCAAGTTTTTTAAAAATGGATTTTTTTTTTTTGGCCCATGGGTGATTGGGTTTTATTTTTAAGTGGAATCTTAAGGCAAATATTCTTGTAAAATAATGTATTGAAATGGAGAAATGTCATTTCTGATCCAAAGATAGTTTTGTTGGAAATTTTGAAGCAGCCCTCATGAAAACTTCCCTTGATTTTATTACAGAATACGAATGGAAAAATGTTAATCTGAGAGCTCAGGATGATCAGTTGTACATAAAATGTGTTTAAAAGCATAGATATTGTATTAACTATTATTATCATTAACCAGTTTTTCTGCAATAATAAATATCTTGCATTTCCAGTCCTTCATTTTGCTGTAACTTCATATTCCTGTCTGACAGGAGTTCTGCTGATTTCCTTGGGACCCAAACACAGATTCTTCTTCCACTGTCCCATCAAACTCATTGTCTTGGAAATTAGGGCATATTTATGTCATTTATGTCCATTATTTTGCTGGGATATCACATGCTGCATTATATTATATTATATATATTATGAGGGAAAAAAAAGAAAGAAAAATAACTTAGAACTCAAACTGAGCGAAGTGGTTCTAACTTTTCTCCGCTGCAGGAAGGCATCCAAACATGTGAAGATACAACTGCTGGAGAAATATCTTGGAGAAGTTCATCCTACACGAGTGTCACATTCCTGATTTTCTTTGGGCTGATCCGATAATCAGAACGTCTTTGAGGGCGCACCTAGGGGAGAGCAGAAAGTGTTACAGAACTCAAAGAGATGCCAGAAAAGCAGTCCCACAATGGGTCTCAGGAGGTTACCTGCCAACCCCTCACCCCAGAGCAGCACAGCAAAATGAAATCCAGCAGCAGCAGCCCACTCAAAATGCAAACACAAAGGGGAGCATGAGGAGCAGAACGAAACGAGAGCTTCACGTGCAACACACTGCTGGCAGCTCTGGGAATTCATCCTCTGATCTTGTGCTGCCTGAGAACTCCTCGTGGCCTCTGCACCCTTTTAAGCAAAGGGTGATGTTGGGTGTTTCTCCTCTGGTTCTCTTAAAGGAAATACCTGTTAAGCTGCAAAAAATCTGAATATTTGCCTTCAGGAATCACAGCACCCCAGCATTTCATGTGGCTGGAGGATCACTCTCAGCATCTCAGTGTTTATCCAAGGCAGGCTTTTTTTAAACTTTCCCAAGACTGGCAGGATTCCAATTCCACTGACTGCAGCCTGTTCTCAAAGTGCCCCTGGTGGGATCAGAGCAGGGCAAATGCTCAGCAGCCTTGGAAAGCTTCTCCTCATCTGGAACAAGTGCAGTGCATCTCCACTCCTAATTACCTCTGTGCTTTTACAAAATACTATTGGAGAGGAAAAGATGAGGTAAAATTTGCTCTCAAATGAATCCAAATAACACAAACTCTGGATTTTTAAATGTAGCAGCAACACCTCCTCCCTGCAATTCCTCACCTGGCCTCAAGCCCCTGGAAATTAATGGAAATTCCACTGTATTTCTCAGCGAAATCTTTTATCAAGCCAAATGTTGTTCTCTAACTACTGGCCAGTTTTCCTGAGGTTTATTTCTGGAGCATTAATCATGTACAGTCTGGATTGCTCTGGTATTCTTCCAGTATTAAACATCTTCAATAATGCATTTGGTACATATACATTATTGAATAACACGTGGAGGCAAATGTTAGATAACAAATGTGGACAACATGTCTCTGGTATTTAATGAGCCCCAGCACCACAAGGAAAAATAAATGTGGGATAAATTTAACTATGCTAGAAACATTTCACAAGACAGCTGCCTTCTGTTTTAAACACAACTCTCTGTCTCCTCCCTCCCATCCCTTCTTGTTGCTAGAACATGCTGCTGTTTTCTAAATTTACCCTTCTTTACTGTTTATTTTTTGCAGAGAGGAGAGGTGCTTTGGGAAGCAACAGCATTTCCTGGCTCTGCTCAATGACCTTTTCCAATATCCCTCTGCTACACTTAATTTCTTGCCCAAAGACCTCAGTCAGTGGTGCTGAGCAGGGAATCTCTCTACTGCTACTCCCCCCTAAAATAACAAAACTTACAAATAGAATGGAGAAAAAAAAAATCTGAAAAAATGCCAAAGGCAAGTGGCATGTTTGTGGAAAGGAAATATTCCCAGATATTGTGGACTGTGAGAATAAAGGATACTGAACCAGTAGCATACTGAGGAACCAGAAAGTTTCAGAGGGGGTCCACAAGCACACTTTGTCTAAAACTCCCTGCAATAGGTCCTGTTTTGAATCCCGTGTTCAATGAAATACAGAGGTGAGAATATTTCCCAGAACTTGCTGCAGAAAAATATTGTATTGCACAAGATTTGCTTAAGGGAAAAAGATATTAATCAGAAAGTTCACACAGCAGTGTTGTGGAAAGAGGCAGATTTGGGGCCATTGGGAGGCAACACTACAGGAGATTTAGGGAAGGGATTGTCCCTGCTCAGGTGAGAGCCCACCTGCAGAGCTGCCCCAGCCCTGGGGCCCANGTTTGCACATGAATCTGAACAGTAGGGAGCCAGAGGATGAGCAGCAGCTGGATCCAGGCAGCCCCGTGAGAGCACTGGGGAAAGGGTAACCCCACCAGACCTCTTTTTCCTTAAAAATCTCATCTTCAGCAATGTCCTGTCAGGGCACTTCTCCTCCCCACCAAAGCAGGAACTGAGCAGAGTTTGCTCCCAGGGTGAGGATGACGTCCACGAGGGCTCACCCTTGCCCTGCTGCATCTCTCAGAGTTTTTTGCTTTAGAGTTACTTCTATTTCATGCTTACTGTGCTCCACTATCAATTAATGAATAATTTCATGAATTTCAATCAACTCATGCTGTGTGCTGGCCCATTTTCTGGGAAGCTTTCTCTGAAGCAGCAGAGCCTTCCTGAGGTTGCACTTCACTGAACTGGAGGCTGCTGGCTGCTGGTCACTGACCTAAAACTCATTTTCTGATGCAATGGAACATATTACATACAACACATTACAAATAATAATGCAGAGGAGCAGGCCCACAACAACAATTTCATGTTTATACCCCCATCTCCTGGAGCTGCTGGAGCCTCTGCTTGGTTTGGATTTCAAAGTTGTTTCCTCTGTAGATTAAATCAGTGCTCTACTAGTCCTGCCAGTCCTAATCTGAGGAAAAAGGGCTTCATAATTCATTACACCCTGCAGATTGAAGGGAATAAAACCATCTCTAGTGGCCCTTTCTGCACAGCACAACATCACAGGGCCGAGTTTTTGAGGTGTTCCCCCCCATCAGGAAGGATGCACTAACACCAGCATTTCTTTCACATGGTTTTAAATCTCACTGTTCTGTCAGCTTGGCACCCAGTTAACCATGGATATCTGACAGTCACATGCTTCAAAGCCTGCCTGTTGATTTATCATCTGCCCTGGGTGCCTTTTCACAGGGATTGCTATAAAAGGATTATTACACTGGGAAAAGCTTCACACAGTTTGTTGGTTTGGCTGGGGAAACAGATGCAGCACAGATCTTTCCATCTCTTCCAGCTCTTCAGGCAGACAAAAAGGGAGCCAGCAACACATGGATGAATCAGAAGGTAAACTGAGTGTGCATCAGCTGGTTTCAGGGCTGAATCCTTCCGTGGTGTTTTGAATACTGATCCTCAGTCAATGGAAGAAGGATTTCTGCTCTCACAGGCATGTTTCAGTCAGCTCTGCAGCCCGTGTGATATCAGAGATGAGAATGATGAGCACACATCTGGCACTGTGAAACAGGGCTCTGATCCCAGCACTGATGTGACAGATGGCAGCTCCTCAGACACTGATGCTGTGCAAGTGTGTGATAAACTGAAGCCTTGGTATTAGCCAGCCAAAAAATATTCCAGTCTAACTGCTGACGTTAATGGGGCAGGAGTGCTCCCAAATGTGTCTGCATGCATCACACACATCATCCCAGATGACAAAAAATCAGGGGGGCTCAGCTTTCTGGTTCTGAAGGGTATTCTCCTTTCTGCCCTCAGTTTTTAACTTTCATTCTGAATTCACTTCATTTACACCCCACAAGTTCTGGATACCTTCAAAATAATTCGGATACACTATTACTTTCATTAGCAAACCAGTTCCATCCTATCAACTTTTTGGACACTCAGCACATTTCCCTGCCCATCAATACAGCCTGGAAATTCCTCCTTGTTTCTTCATGGGTTAATCCCACCCAAATGCCTTCACTCCTCCCCTTCTCCCACAGACATTTGGGAAAAAAACTGTAACCTGCACCTGCCATTTCTCTATCTGTATCATCAATATTTATTGCTCTCTTAATCAAGATATGCTAACCAATGGATATCATAACATGACATATCTGCAGCCCATTTCATCAGCAGGGGTGAAATTGTTTGCTTTCATTGATTTATATTTCTATTTATTGACCTTTTAATTCAATTCTGATAGCTTAATTTTTCTTTCCAACAACCCTCAGAGTCGCAGCAGTTCTATACAGGGGCAATAAATGGAGCTGCAATTCATCATTCATTTCCTTCTCAGTATAAAACCACAACCACAACTAAATAATATTTCCAGTTTATAGAGTGTCATTTGGAGTAGTTAAGAAGAAAAATAGATCCTTCCCCCATTAGGGGAGCCATGACTCACTCTGGGTTGGAAAGGAGGAAGGGCTGTGGAAGGTTCCTGGAGCTGTGCTGGAGCCCCAGCAGGGATGGATCCGGCCCATTGGAAATGAGCACTCACACCCTCCCATGGAATGGGCTCCTGATTTATCACAGGGACCTTTATGGCATATTAAATGGGCTAATTATGAAGCTTGTCTTAAGAGATTGTACAATCTTGCAAGTCCTCAGAGCTTCTTCTGTGAGGGCCTGGAAAACAGAGCTCCTTGGTGGTCAGGACCTGGCCCTGTGACCCTTGTTCAGGCACAACTCTCTGTGGGGCTGCCCCAAAATCTGCAAAATCCCAGGCAGAGCATCCCCCTCACTGCTCTTGGGTTTTGGAAGGAGCACTGTGGGTCAGGGGATGAGGAGCTGTTCCCTGAGTGGGATGTTGGTCCCTAAAACCCATTTTTCTGGCAGCTCAGCCTCAGTACTGGGAACAAGGATCACACTCTCCCACCCCTGACAGGAACTGCATTTGCAATTAAACAGAAGCCTGCACCTCTGCTCTCAATTTGACCTTTTCTCAGTTAATATCATCACAATGAAGACCTTCCAGCACCTCTGACTGATGCTTCTGGCCTCTTCTTCCAGTGGCTGGTAATTTTTCCCTCAGCTCAATAATTTACTTCGTTACTCATCATTTTTTCAACGTCTCGCACACCTCTGATTTCCCTCCCTTGTTCTTTGCCAGACCTTTTGTTCAGGTTGTGAATTGATCAGTGCAATTACTGGGCAGCATTTATCTTCTGTGGACGTTTTGCATTAGTTTCTGATTCAAAGAGTTTGAATGGCCTAAAGCTGAGCTCAGTGGTTTTCTGCTGTCACTCTTTACAATGACACACACCGGGGATTTCAGGTTTGTACCTACTTGGGTCCATGGGGAATCCTGAAGAAGTAAAACCTGTGATATGAAGTACCCTTCAATCTCCCAAATAGTTTAAAATTGTAACTTTTTTTGCATATGGAACAGAAGGGATCAAATTTGAAGCCATTACCCTCAGAGACAGGAGAATAGATAAGGTTTTAGGTCTTTAATCTGCACTTTTTCCATCAGTAGATGGACTTCCTGCTCCTCAGGGAGGGCTTGGATCTTCCTTCCTTCTTCTTGACCTCTAAAAAAGGACTTTTGCTCATTTTTCGTGATTATCCAGGGAGAGAGAAGCAATTTGTTGGAGTCCACCCCTTCCTGACCTCCTTCACTATGGAAAAAATTCCCAGGACAACTTCTCTTCCTCCTGTTTCTTTTTACTCCCTATTTCTCACTAAGAAGTCCTAAAGAATAAAGATGAAAAATCTTTGGGAATGTTTCCAGTACTTGGGCAGGGAAAGCCAGCTGAGAATCACAACTCTCTGGGCTTAGAAGATGCAGTGGCAGGAAGGCAGGTGGTTTCTGAACAAATTGTTTGATTCAGCACTAACCTGCAAACATCTCAATGAGTTAACTCCGATTTCTCCTACTTGACAAGAAATAAAATGGAAGAGCACTACAATGGTTATTGGGCAATATATTGGCATCAGTGGTGATTGAAATTTATTGGAATATACCCAGGAACACGTTTTGGGAGAAAACCTGCATAGTGCAGTTAACAGTGAAGGTTATGAATGTAAAAGCAAAATGCTTTTTGTCTGGGAAATGTTTTACTCTGCTTGCATATATTGTGATCAAATGAAATCATGGCCTGCAAATCCACAATTTAAGGTAAACCTTCAGCAGCCTTTTATTAGCTCCTGCATATACATCACAATGTGCTGAGGAGTCCTGTTCAAACAGAAGTTTGTCTTCACCAAGCCATTTTTAGACTGCTAAATATTCCTCTAACATATGAAAAAATAGTAATAAATCATTTTCACCTCTAGATTCTCTCGGTGTTTTTCAAGAATGTATGTGCAGCTGTTGGTGCAGGTAGAAGCCACTGTAACAGAGTTTTTATATTGTCCAGGGACAACTGGTTTAAAAAACATAAATATTTCAATTTTATGCTGTGTGCCTGTGATGGATTCAGTGTTTCCCTGGCCACCTGAATCTTCTAGGCCATCTAACCCAAGGTTTAATGTCTCAGTTTGAATCAGGACAGTGAACCCAGTCTCCTGATGACCTCCACTCACAACATTATTGTTCTCACAGTGGATGGAGCTGCCTGAGAGCAGCCAAATTCAATGGCTTTCAGATGTCACTAAATGGCTTAATGCCTCCCCAGTGTCCATGAACCATCAGTGAGCAGCCAGGCACTGGGAAATGGCCAAATGAATCCCAGAGATGGCCAAACAAATCCCAAAATCTCTGAATCCCAGAGTCATCAAGGTTGGCAGAGACCTTCAAGATCCTCCAGTCCCATCATCAACCCAACACCACCAGCATCACCCCTAAACCATGTCCCCATGTGCTTTTTGGAGCCCTGAAATGTGTCCAGGGATGCTCAGCACAACCTCTCCTGGTTCTCAGAGCAGGCACCACGTGCCACACACATGGAAGCAGAACCAGTGCCCCACAATCCTGTTCACAAAGGTTCCAAACTCTCTCTCAAAAGTCTTGCTCGGGGTTATAGACCCCCACTGAAGCCTCCACTGTTTTGTGCAGACTTCTCAGCTTTGCTTTCACGCTATTTTGTTTGACAAGTAATTCATGTCAGCCATCATAACCACCAGGCACAAATGAATCAGTGTCATTGCTGTTATTTTCTTACTGGCATTATGTGATCATTGTTTTAATTGTTGATTGAGCGCTTCCTAAATTTCATTGTGTGCCAGAAGAAGCTGACACACTCTTGCTGTGATTTATGTGCAGTGTCATCCCCGAGACAGATTTCTGCATGGTACGTGTTGAAGCAGCTCTTCAGAAATAAATGAGTGATCACTGTGCTGAGGAGTGAACTCAGCACCACATCTCTGCCACTTTCTCAAGAGAATATTGGCAAAGCCATCCCGGATTTTACAAAAATACGGCATAATTTAAGATTCACGTTGGTGTTGTGCTGGAAGCTCAGAGAGAGCAGCACCAACCTTCAGGATGAGGCCACTAAGAATGGAATCAGTGGAGGAATAAACACTGATCTCTGTTTTTTACATTTTATCCACGTGAAAAAGGCAAAACTCTGGGAGCACTGGGTGTTGGGTGTGTGCTTTCCCTCCCAGCTCTTACTGCTGAGATACCAAAGGTTTTAAGATCAACATAAAGTTCCTGATTGAACCAACTTCTGCAATATTGGAAAATGCAGTCAAGAAATGATTCAGAGAGAATGCACATTTATTTATTCTCTCTGCATTGGATTTTCCTTGCAAAGAAACCTCAAACCTCACCTTCAGTGCCTCCATGTTATAGCCACATCCTCAGTGTGAAGGAAAATACAGTCAAGAATGCTGAAGGGACATTCCACTCACCCAATTACAGCTGTAATTAACTTCTAATTGTCTACCTCCACCCAAAATCTGTTTGGCTCTAGCACAATACTGTGTGAAAAAGAAAAAAAATGGTCAAGATATTCAAGATATTCAGGATATCAGCATTACCTTTGGTACAGAACTGATGTGCAAATTGTCATCGGGGCCAGCAAACTTTGAGGACATTGGGGGAAGAGAGGCAAGCCCTGCAACAAGAATATAGAAGATTTCTGTTATTCAGTGTCCACCACAGCATGAACCACAAGGCATTCAGGAGTGGCTTAACAGGATTTAATATTGTGAGCCAAACCATGGCTAATTTTTTGGGCTAACACAGCCAGGTTTTTGCATTTGTCCAGATTCACTTAATTTTCCTTTTACTTTTTATAACTCCTTCGTTTTGTAATACCACACACTCTGGAAATCTTTCCCCTGTACTTATTTCTTCAGCATTTATTAGTCAGAGAGGAAAGGATGTGCGCCTGGATTATAGACTCTGCACAATAATTTTATGCCATTAAGTGTTTGATTAAATGTTTGGAGGATAATGTAGTTATAAATGCAAGTGGCGGGTAATGATTTGGTGGAGATTTACATTTGCTTTTGAAGAGTCTTTGTGCTTAAGGACAAGGATTTATAATGCCTTAGTCATTTATCAGTAAAATAATAGTTCACTAACTGCCTTTATTCTTTCCTTCTTCTCTATTTTTTTCTTTTTTTTGTGTTGGTAGTGGTGGATTTTCTTTTGTTTTCACAGACCAACTGCAAAATATTGCCTAAATTGCTGCTTGTATGAAAATCCAGTCCTCCCACATCTGGCCCCAGAAGACAATTGGAAGAACAAAGGCATTTAAAAAAAAACAAACCCAGGACTAAATCTAAATTCAATTGCAAAGAACTTGTATATTTTCTCAATATTTTTGGAGGATCTTCCTCTAAAAAATCAAAACTGTTCTTGAGAGGTCCAGGTCAAGCACAAGTCCTTCACTAAATATTGTGAAACCTCATAATTTTAATTGCTTGACCTGTTGTCCAAAAGGCCCGTGTTGAGAAGCAATTTGACAACATGTGATTCATCAGCTTAGACTCACTTGGGCTTTGTTCTGTGTTCCACAATTCCTCTGGAATGTATCCCAGATTTTCACTGCCGTTCCCCTGCCTGTTTTCCAAATCGCCATCTTTTCTCTTCTCAGCTGAAACCTTTCTAGAAAACAGAATTTTGTGGTTAGAAATCCATTATGATGAGAGAACTCTCAGGTAGCAGACTACAGAGAAAAAAGTGCATGTCTCACTTCCCAAAAAAATAGGTGTAAAACATCTTCCCAAGCAATTAACTGGCACAAATCTTGTCCTATGAAAGTATTGCCCGTGGAATTCTGTTTGGAAAGTTTCCATCAGCTGCAGTGCCAGAAACCATGAAAATAAAGCAACCTTCAAAAAAATGAGGACTCTGTGGCAGATCACAGGTTTTGTAGGAAATTAATTTTGATCTCTGATTCTGAATTGCAGGATATTTAGGGGCCCAATAATGGAACATCAGCCAGGTCACTTGTGACAGCTCATCCTTTTGGTGCCCAGCTGCAAAAACAAAGTGTGTCCTCTCACAGGCCCACAGTCAGCTCCCAAGTGATTCATCTGTACACTCTGAAGTTAATCTTTCACTCTGAAATTTCCTTTACACCTGAGAGAAATTCCTTGGTTAATGTTACACATCTCTGAATCTGCAGAATGGTGCCCTCACAGCTGCACAGGGAGAGAATGAGGCTTTTTTACCCAAAACTCTGATGCTGGCAGAGATGCTACTACTGATCTTTTCCTACAATGGGCCCCTCTCCAGGCTAGTCCTAGGTCCACCTCTGCCTAGTTTTGAGGTGTGACAAACACAAATTGACTGTGGAAAACCAGGAATTCTTAGTGGGAAGGGGTGGTAGTGATACTTGTGGAAACTGCTGCATGTCCTAGAGAGGATCAGGTTCTGCTCCCAGGAACAG
>VZTZ01030499.1:318661-335954 GCA_013400955.1 Drymodes brunneopygia
AAAAAAAAACACTGAACCTACAAAATCTGTGATTGTTAGTAATCCTTGCGATTTCAGGGTCATTGTTTTTCAAACCTTGAAGAACTGTCAGCACTGAATCTCCAAGTCCAAACTGAGCCTCAGAGCCTGAACTCATCCCAGTTTTCTTAACTTTAAAGTGTAAGCAAGGTTTGTGAAGCCAGTGAGACAATTCATGTTAAAGTGAATGGAGAAATAATAACTTTATTGTAGTGAGAGCTAAAAACACGCATTCTGCCGTGAAGGTGGAATTGTTTGTGCCCAGACCAGATGCAAAAACATAGAGGGAAATTAAAGCTGTGCCCTATTCTGGACCTGCTCAGGTTGTCTGAAAGCAAGCACTGCAGAGCCACAGCAGCAAGGCAGGGTCTGGGAAGGACATGGACCTGAATATTCCCAACCCCACTGCTGGGCAGGTCCTTCCCTGCACGTTCAACTGGTTTTTCCTTAGTAGAGTTGATCCTTGTGGAAGTTTCTGGGATTCTGAACCAAGTCAGAATCCAAGCAATCCCTGCTGATTTAGTCCTGCCCTGTTTGTAAAGCTGCACTTGGCAAAATGATGAATTCAGCCCCACAAAGTAAGAATCCACGCGGAAGTTTACATGGAATAACAAGCACCATTTCCTTGGGAGAAAACAGAGGGTATCTAATTTCCTTAGTTTGTTTCCTATCAATAAAGTGCTCTGCAAATGGAAATCTGTCAGCAGACCTCCCCAAACTTTCCCCACAAGAGGCTGCTGATGAAGCTGGNCTGTAATTCTACTTCTTTTATATTTCGTAGAAATCACTTTGCAGGCTCACAGAGCTTCAGTGTGGTGTTACTAATGCACACACAAATCTGGTGAATCAGCTGCCAGCTACGGGGCTTTTTTAGGACATAAACAGGTTGGACACCACTGAGGACCCTGCCATGGGTGCTAGAAGACAAAAGCAATTGTTTGCGGCTGCCACCCCCACATGTTACATGACACTGTGCTGTCTCTTTTATCTGATCCTTAGATCCCAACAAACTCAGTGGAGTAGCCAAATAAAAAGCAGCTACCAAAAAAAAAAAGAAAAANTAAGGGCCGGGGAGTTAAAAGCCCCACAAGTGTAGGCAGAGGATGAATTTACAATGCTGCCTAACTATAAATAACAATATAAATAACCCCATTGCCATGGCTGTCACGGGTGCTGATAAAAAGGATTTTAATGCTGGGAGCCACCAGTTATTGATTTCTAAAGTTTTCCAGCTCCGGGCAATGATGGTCCAGTGGCTTTGTACTGAAACACATCTGACAATCACTGGATGAGGAGCTGATACCCATGANAAATCTGTGATTGTTAGTAATCCTTGCAATTTCAGGGTCATTGTTTTTCAAACCTTGAAGAACTATCAGCACTGAATCTCCAAGTCCAAACTGAGCCTCAGAGCCTGAACTCATCCCAGTTTTCTTAACTTTAAAGTGTAAGCAAGGTTTGTGAAGCCAGTGAGACAATTCATGTTAAAGTGAATGGAGAAATAATAACTTTATTGTAGTGAGAGCTAAAAACACGCATTCTGCCGTGAAGGTGGAATTGTTTGTGCCCAGACCAGATGCAAAAACATAGAGGGAAATTAAAGCTGTGCCCTATTCTGGACCTGCTCAGGTTGTCTGAAAGCAAGCACTGCAGAGCCACAGCAGCAAGGCAGGGTCTGGGAAGGACATGGACCTGAATATTCCCAACCCCACTGCTGGGCAGGTCCTTCCCTGCACGTTCAGCTGGTTTTTCCTTAGTAGAGTTGATCCTTGTGGAAGTTTCTGGGATTCTGAACCAAGTCAGAATCCAAGCAATCCCTGCTGATTTAGTCCTGCCCTGTTTGTAAAGCTGCACTTGGCAAAATGATGAATTCAGCCCCACAAAGTAAGAATCCACGCGGAAGTTTACATGGAATAACAAGCACCATTTCCTTGGGAGAAAACAGAGGGTATCTAATTTCCTTAGTTTGTTTCCTATCAATAAAGTGCTCTGCAAATGGAAATCTGTCAGCAGACCTCCCCAAACTTTCCCCACAAGAGGCTGCTGATGAAGCTGGAGATTGCTGACGTGCCAAGCACCGGGGTGGAACGTTCTGTAAACTCATTAAGGGCCGGGGAGTTAAAAGCCCCACAAGTGTAGGCAGAGGATGAATTTACAATGCTGCCTAACTATAAATAACAATATAAATAACCCCATTGCCATGGCTGTCACGGGTGCTGATAAAAAGGATTTTAATACTGGGAGCCACCAGTTATTGATTTCTAAAGTTTTCCAGCTCCGTGCAATGATTGTCCAGTGGCTTTGTACAGAAACACATATGACAATCACTGGATGAGGAGCTGATACCCATGCACGGGGCAGCTTTATTGATTTTTTTAATAGAATTATAGAATAACTTGTGCTGGAAGAAACCTTAAAGGTCATCTCGCTCCAATGGGCAGGGACACCTTCCACTGTCCCAGGTTGCTCCAATGAACACTCCCTGGGATGGAGAGTCCACTTCATCTCTGGAAAACCTGTACCAGCGCCTCACCACCCTCCCAGTCAATAATTCCTTCTTAATATCTAATCTAAACCTGCCCTCTAAACCCTTTTTTACCCAGTTTATCCAGCCTTAAAAGAGCCGCTGGAACTGGCCCGCCCCGCTGGCAGGCGCGCTGCCGGTGTGGCAGTGACATCCTGTGGCGGCCGCGGCAATCGCCCCGCGGGCTCTGCTCGCCATCCATCCTCCCCTGCCTTCCCCGGGACACCCGGGGGCACAGCCAGCCCCGAGGGATTCGCTTTGCCCTTCAGATTTAACCGAGCGTCTGCTCGGTTTGTCAGCTCCGCGCTGGATCCATCAGCGAGGCGGCGCTTTGGGGTTTTAATGGGATTTTCACCATTGTGGGATCGGATTTCCCAGCCTGCTGCGAGCTCTGGCGCTCGCCTTTCATCCCTAAGGTCGGTCCCCTCCCCTGGATGCTGTCCCCATCCCTCCGGTGTCCCCACAGCCCGGCAGCACCGGGAGCTCTGGGGTGATGGGTGCCAGGACAAGGACACCGGCACGTCCCCCTCGCCACCCTGTGCCAGCCTCAAGGAGCCCAGCGAATACAGAAAGCGTGGCTTACCTTATTTCATTTTGGTAAGTAGATCCTGAGAATGGAAAAGGGGAAAAAAAAAGTGTTTAAAATGCAGGAAATTAAAATCGTAAAACTTCTGTGGGTTCTCTTAGAGCATGCCCTGAGTTCCAGCTCCCACAGGAGCGTTTCTCCACCCTGTTTGCAAAATTGGGCAACCCCCTAGAGTATCTTACATGGAAACTGGAATCAGGCACGCAGCACTGAAAATATTCAATAAAGAACCTCAAAATTACTTTGAAAGTGAATTTACTCCCCAAAACCATGACCCCCTGGTAGTCAATGTGTAAGGGCTGGCACTGATTGCTCCCAAATCAATTTATGAGAGAGGCAGGAGGGTGAAATTCAGGAGCATCTTAAACAGGCCATGGCTAAGAGCAGGATCTGCCTGCTCACTCCTCTGCTTGCAGGACTCTGTGCAGCTCCAGAGCTGACACAAGCAGATTTATGTCTAATCAAAGACACTTTTTTTAATTTACAGCCCAACTGTGAAGGTGCACTCACCTCTCCTCTTCAGGCAGCAGCGCACAGCAACCACAATAACAACGATCAGGAGAACAATACCAAGAAATGAAAGCACAACTGCAACTACAATAACCCATGTGCTCCTGTTGTCTTCACTGTAATCATTTTCTGTCAAATTAAATGGAGAAACATTGGACTATCAGAGCCTCAAAACATCCTTTTCAGCGTTTTTTACCTTTTCTGGGAGATGCTATGAAGTGCTTGGTGAATATTTAACAAGGAGTCTGTGTTTTCCAAATGATAGACTCTGTATTTATGGATGGTGCCCAAGAATTCAAAATATTCCTGAATTCAAATCTTTACTGCAGTTGTAACTTCTCCCTCTGCTACTTCTCTTCTGAAAAACACAGGGTTGCAATCTTCCAACTTAACTTTATTTTGTAATTATGCTGGGCATCCCAGAGTCCTTTGGAGACATTTGGAGAGAGGTGTTAAGATTCAGTTTAGGAGTCCATACTGCAGATATTGAGTGTCTTGCCTGGCTGCTCTTGTCAGTGGAGAGAAAATAAGTATTTTGGGTTACAATTAATTTGATCAAATGTGTATGTGTCCCTTTTAGTAAGCTAAACTGCTTTGAAAAAATGTCCATTTCACCCCACAAACCACAGCAATAGTTGCAGGTGATTAGTACAGGTGGTGATCTCTAGCCTGGAAATATGATTTTCTAATCAATTCTGTTTTGGGATTTCTCTCAGTGATTTCAACAAGTGTTTCAGTTTAGGATATGCTTGGTGGGACAGCTGTTGCCCACTTAAAGAGCCCTAAAGAGCAAAACCAGTGAAGAGCACACAGCTACTGACCCATCTTCTCTACAGCATTCTCACATTCCACTTATTCCTTCATCTTTGTTGTAAAATCTACAGGGTTAAATGAGGGGATTTAAGGATAACTCAGTGTCTTGCTGAAATCAGCTGCTGTGACCAAACAGGGCTCCCATGTGCACAGAATTTTAATAATATATTGCATTTAGAACTACAGAATCAAGGAATGATTTGGGTTGGAAGGGACCTTAAAGATCACTCAGTTCCACCCCCTGCCATGGGCAGGGACACCTTCCACTGTCCCAGGTTGCTCCAAGCCCTGGCCTTGGACACTTCCAGGGATGGGGAATATTTCTCAGGCAGCTGGATGTACAAGGGAGATGTAATTTCTGATTTCCACGCCATCCTGCCCCTTGGTTTGACCAAATATTCCAGCAGCACCTCCAAATTAGCTTCCCTTCGGAAAGCAGCCCCAAAATACTTTTGGCAGTTGTTTAGAGACAATCTTCCAGTCCAAATTCCAGGTGTGAGACACATCCAGATTTGGCACAGTTCTGTCCCATGGGTTTATGATTGCCTTTTCCTTGTTAGAGGTCCCAATTAACAACTCTGTGGCCACACTTGGCTGACAGCCTCTGGTAAAGGTACCCCAGGAATGAGGGGGGCTGAATAAACTAAATCTTTTCTATTTACAAATTTTCCTGGTGTGTGTTTGGGGTTTGGAGGTTTCAGACTGCAAAGGTACAGTCCCAGAGCCTCCTGCAAAGCTTAAACCTCTGCCAGGAATCTGCATTCTCCAAAGCTCAGGTCATTATCACTAAGCAATTTGTTCCAGCCTTCTCTAATCCTGATGCTCAATCAGCATGTTTGGAATTTCTTCTATTAGGAAAAAACCAAGTGCTCATTAACCCAAAAATTAGCAGTAAATCCTTGTAGGCTGCCATCAATTGATGATAAACTTGTTCACACTATTTTTATCTAGAAATACAGCAACAGAGAGCTACATTTTAGCACACTTTGTTCCATAAAGGTGCCACGGGGATTTCAAGATGACTAAAATATGAATGACATCTATTCAGCTCGAGGGAAAAGCTTAACCCTGGTGAGAAGGGAGGAGCTAAACACACCTGCACCAGCCCATTCCTGCAGGCTGGCTGCCACACCAAGGTGTTCCAGTGCCTGTCAGGGTCAGGTTGTGTGCCAAGAGATTCATGGAGCTGAAGCCAGAAGGGCAGGGCACAACACAAACACTCCCAGTGCTCCAGCATTTCTGTGTCTCTGCAGTTTTGGAGGATGCAGGCAGACACTGGAGCTGGGTAGGGATGAGGAGCTGCCAGGTGAACACACGAGCAGGGCTGCACGGGAGGGTGTGAGGGTATTAAATCCCTGTGAGTCCATCAGGAAATCCAAACCAGGTTACAGAAGTGTTTGGTGTGGGCAGAGCCACTTCCTCATTCCACAGGGCCCATCCTCTGCTGCCATCCCGACCTCTGGCTCCTCCCAAAGCTGTCCAAACATTGACTTTGACACAGTGGCTGCAGAAAAGGGGATTTTCCCACTGAGGAATGAGAGCCTGAAAAAACCTGCAACATTGGCTTCTGGGACACTTTGGAGCTTTTTGGCCAACTTCAAAAGCAAAGGAAGTCCAGGCTCATGGGAGACTCTGTGTCCTCAACTTCTGCAGGTCAAAAGCCACAGGAATTCAACACCAAAGCCAAAGACAGCTTGGACCCTGCCAAGGGAGTCCAGCATGGATCCCATTCCAATTAACAGCTCTGTGAATGCATCTCCTGGGGTGACTCTGTAAGAGTTTCCATATTTTGGGCTCAACCAGACAGGTGACTCCACAGGAAGACTGAGTGACATAAAAATGCATCATTTTGTAAGGAAAGACTGACCCAGAGGTGCAGAAAGGTGGGACATTCCCTCACCAGGGGCTGGTGGCTGGAGAGGGCTCAGATTTTTGGTAGTTCTTGTAGTGCTTGAGAGGAACAACGAGGATTTTGATTCTCCAAGCTTTTAGGTGAAGGAGAAAATTGATATTCCAGTAGTTTTGGGAAGGATTTCTTACATGTTTGAAGCTAGTTGTGTCCTTTCCCAACAGCCAATTAAGGCTGAGTCTGTATATGAAAATTGGGACAGTTCTGAGATTTTAAGTGTGATACACATATTATATACCTTCCTCTGTCACAAATGCCATGCTTTTATTTCATTCTGATCGTTTAAAGACCTCAGATTCTCCTATCCTGTCAAATTTTGAGTGCCTACTGCTGCTGCACAATGGTGTTTCCAAAGAGAAATGAATGATGGTCCTATACAATCACTAATTACACACTAAAAGTGCTCCATGACATCTGTTTTTCTCCTCTTCTCATTTGCAGTGAGTAGCTATGGAAACATCACAAATGAGTAGGCAGGGGAATTTATTGATTTCCTCAGGATGGTCCTATTTTGCTTAGTCAGTAATTAAGATCAAGAAGGCCATACTAGGAATGGTGAAATGACCTTTTCCAACTGCATTACCACTTCTGAAAAAAGGCCTGCTGATAATGATTCATCCTGAAAACAAAGGGCACAGCCACTGAATCTTCTCAGTTGTTTATGTGTCAAAATGTCTGAACCAAACCCCTCACTGATACCCTGTAAGGATGTTTTGTGTGTGCCTTGCTCACCCATTGCAGAAGAAGAATCAGTTCATCAAGAGAAGCTGTCAGCATGATTATAACCTTAGCAAAAATATTTAGATTTATCAAAGGCCTTGTTAACTGCTCTGGAGAGATTTGCACGACATCCAGGCTTGGATTGAAGCAACACTGAATTTCCTTAAGTAAAAGCCAGTAAAAAGCAACCAAATGCCCTGCCCAAAAAATTCCATGTATGTTAATCTAGAGTTTATTCTGGGTTGTGTGCAGGAACTGGGAGGGGTTTTTTTCTCAAGTCAGGGGTAAAACTGGTATTGGATATTGTGGAGAACAACTTCACACGAGGGTTTGGCTTTGTAAGAAATTAGGTTAATATGGCAGGCATGGTGTGATCAGGGATATTTAAGATCTGAATTCCTTGGGTGTTTTCTTGGTCGAGGAGTGTTTTCCTAGCAGTGAATCCACAGGAGTCAGAGGCAGATATTTGTCAGAGGCTTTGCCTTGCTCAGCCCTGCACTGGGATTCACGGTTCATTAGACTGGTGCCAGTGTTGCCCTGCTTTGCAGGGTTTTATGATTTGTAACATTGTAATTGTAGTTTTTTATGGTTTTTTTGTAAACATGGTTTTTGTTTTTTTTAACTGGTTAGAATTGTTTTGTATTTGTGGAATTGTTTTCTATTTCTTTTTCTGGGGTGGAGAAAAATGATTGATTATGTCTTTGTTTTGTAAACTTTTAGAGGTGTTAACGATTTTCACCAATCCTTGATTGTCTTTAGTAACATATAAAAATAGGAAAATAAAAAAGGTCGGCCCTTTTGGTCGGTCCTGCCTGGAAATTCAACTGCTGCTCTGAGACCCGCGTGTTTCGTCTGTTACCAACTGTCCAACACTACCAGTGCATTTAACCCCACCTATACACCTGTGACTCCTGGCTCTGAATTCCACACCCCAAAGGGTTTTCTTTTGCAAATAAAAGACTTTTTTTTTTTTAAAAACAAAACAAACCAGAACAAAACGCACGTCTCTGAGTACAAGCAGTACGGCACGGGACAAGCACAACAAACGTTCACTTACCCGCGGCGGAGTTGTCAAAAATAAGAGTTACAGTTGCATTCTGAGGGCTGGGGAGTGCTTCTATGGCAGCTAAACAAGTCAAAACCTCAGTGTCCGTCGGAGCCAGAGTTAAGGTGCTCAGGGCATTGTGGAGGCCTTGAGATCCTGGGTTTTGCTGGGTGACATAGCTCGACTTATCAATCAAAGAGTCATTTGTCATCCAGGTAATGTCTGGAGCCGGGGCCCATCCTAAGGCTTCGCAAACAATCTCAATTGTTTGGTTCTCTCTGACTGTTAAGGTGCTATTTTTGATGAATAAAGATCCATTGACTGTGGGAGGGAAAAGATGTTTTTGTTCCTTCAGAATGTTTCGCTGCATTGCTCTCCTGCTGGTGGTTTTAAATCTTATCTCGCTACCCAGAAATAGCTATGCCTTGAGATACGGGGTGGAAAACAATTATTAATACAGATATGCCTTATGCATGATGGAAACGTGCAGGTATTTCGACTACATGGGCACATTACCCAATATGTCAAAAGCACAAGTCTTAACTTTCAGTACCCTTCCAATAAAAAGCAGGATTTTGTACTTTTTAGCCATCTTGACATATTTACAGCTGGAGGACAACGGAATTGAAATAACAGTGTTTTTCTCTCTAAGCTTTAAATATGCTCAGGCTGTATAAGAAAAGGTTTACAGGTAAGTGATGTTATCTCTGCACCAAGCACCTCCTTGACAAATGGAGAGTGCGTGGTGGTGAGATCCTGCTTTCCTGGCTGCAGGCTGATAAGGAATGAAACAGGGATGGAACAGGAAAAAACAGGGGCAGTTATAACCTTTGTTATTGGCTCTCAAACCTGCTTGGACAGTAAAATTAAGACAAGGAAGGCAGGAGGTAAAGGATGGCAGAAGACAGCACGTGCTCCTCCCCAGGGATAATTTGAGTAGAGGATTCCCTCAAGTGCAGCACAACAAAACAGCTTTTTGCTGGAGGCCATACACACCTTGGACAGAGAGAAAGGCAAAGTTGTTCTCGCTGGGCTGCTGGATGCTGCACTCGATCCTGCCCGAGTCGCTCAGCTGGGTGTTGTGGATGATCAGCTCCGAGGTGAACTCATCCCCACTGGTGTAATTCTGGGATGTGAAGCGGTCTGTGGTCTCCACAGAGCCCTGGGAGCTGAGGACAGTGAGGACAGGGCTGCCCTTGGACAGCCAGATGAGCACTCTCCATCCTGCAGACACCGTGCAGTTGAACCTGGCCTCGGAGCCAGCCAGCACCGTGGCGTTCTCAGGGCCTTTTGTGATGGAGTAACAAAAGCCCAGACCTGCAAGGGAGCCAAAATCAGTCCAAAAATACATTTACAGCACCAACAGAGGTGCTTGTGTAGTGTAAAACATCTTAAGGTGTTCAGAGATGGAGGTGTGCACGCTAATCTTTCAGATCCTGCTTAGATTAAGTGGTTTTCTTTTAAAATACCTTTAATTATTTTGTCTCTCCTTCTCCCACTCCAAAATCTCCTGTTTCTCCTCAGTAATTCACTGACTACCACTTTGCTAACAGAAAAAAAAATCCATTTTTAAATAGGAAAATACAGGAGCTGCCTAGACTTTAAATAATTGAAGGAGTGTGTAACCAGTCCCTTTTCCATATCTTGGATTGCCACTGATTTTTTGCAGCCCCATCTGTGCTCTTTCCCCTATTCCTCAAGCATTCATCACAGACATTGTGATGTATTTCTTCTCAAGCATTTCTCAGCTTTCTGTTAACCAGAGGTGCTATAACTCATTAGTTTTAATTCCTTGAAAGGTACTATGAATTTTGGCTAATATTTTTCAGAGCTGAAAGCTCCCAACGAAGTCATTTTGCTTTCCTTTCCTCCTCATAGACCCAGGGCTTCCCATTGTCAACTCCACCAAATTCAGAGGGCCTCACCCAGGAATATTTTGAGTCCAGGGATGGACATTTCTCTCCCTGCAGACCCAAGAGCCCTGCCAGGGGGATCATTCCTGCTGAGGGAGCACCAGGAGTGCCCGTGGTGCCCCAGTGCTTCCAGCTGAGCTCTGCACGATGACAGCAATTAAGACACTGCAGTCCACGGCTGTCTAATTAAAACCCGGCAAATTTGGCTGGAGAATAAGTGTCCAATTATGTTCCAGGAGAAAGGGAGTCTGAAGTGGTCATCACTCCCTTGCTGAGGGTATTCAGGACAATGAAATAATTTTTAAGGTTGTCGTTCACACCAAGTTTTTTAGGTAGTTTATTCATTAATGGATTAGCTATAAATTATTGAAAAAAAAACCCAATTTTCTTTCAGTCAGCAGGTGATGTGAGAAAGGAAGGCCATGCTGTATTTTTCACACAACAGGGGGGTTTGAGGGTTGTATGACTGGAACCAGAGCCCAGTCTCAGTGATGACCTTGCCTCAGTGAACTGCACCCAGGACACAGGGTCTGGAACATCATTGCTCCCTTGTCCAGAGCCTTTTGCAGTTCCCAACCCACATTTAACCACTGCATATCCCACCAGGTTGGTGCCAGGAATTGTTCTTTAATATAAATAGCTCCTCTCTTTCCTCCCACCCGCTGCAAGCGTTCACAGACTTCTTTGTTTTGCAGGATTGTGCAAACCTCGCTCTCCCTGGTTCTTTGTATGGCTGACTCTGAGTCCTCTCGTGTTTACAAAATCCTTCACAAAAATTTTCCACCTCCCTGGGTTATGTTACGTCTGCCATGCACCTCAATCTGCAAAGTATATCTGTGTGTGAGCAACAAAACATTAAATGAAAAGCAAACTTTACCTACTCTGATAATTAATAAAGCCAGATAAGATTAAGTAAATCATATTTCTGTTCAAATTAAAATTTACCCACTCTGCCCCTCTTAATGCAAACTGTTCTCTGTGCACTTGGAATTTATTTCCATGCCTGTGCAAACACTTTACTTTTTCAAGGAGCTGTGGTTTGCCAGGGCTCTGAATAAATGATGCAACTTCCAGGACAATCCTTGCTGTTAATTAATCATTGAAATTTATCTCCGAATAGGAATGATCAGTGATTATTTAAAAATAATTGGCTGATGTTGCTTTTGCTTTCTTCAGACATTCAGGGCAGTATAGGCAGAGAGGTATGAGTTAATCTTTTATTTATGATAATTATTTTTTATCAATCCATAGGTAGGGGAGGATCTACATCTTCTTCCACCAACCCTGTCTGCTGGAACAATAAATGGTCTTTCCCTGAGCCCTGCATGGGATCCTTTGGGAGGCAGAAGGACTGAGGAGAGGGACATAGCCTCACCCCAATTTAGATCCCAGCCACAGCACAGCCAATAAAGGAGTTTCATCAGCTTTCCCCACCTGCTGCCTGAATGGTTTTGGTGATTTTACCTTTGCCTCTTTATCTTCTTGCTTTTATTGTTTGTCCTGCACGTGGTGTGCTGAACCAACAGCGTGTCCCATTGTCTGACCCGTGCACAAACACTGATAAAGTCACTTGTGTGAGGTCAAAGAGGACATTCATGGCACAAATGGGATCTAAACCCAGCCACCAGAGCCTTGAGCCAGTGCTGGGAGTCCTTTTGCTGGACCTTGCCTCATGCACTGGGGAGAAAAACGTCACTGCTGGTTTCATTTACATCCTGCTTCAAAAAATACCTTGCAGATGGTTGCTTTTAAACAAATTAAGGCCTCGGGCTAGATTTTCATTGCACTTTACAGGAATTACGTGTTCAGCTCTTAGCAGCTGTTTTGACATCTGCTTCCCCACACACCAGCAGGGAGACATCCCACCCAGCAAACCCCATCCCTGCAGCAGGGAAATGTGGGGCTGGCTCCCTCACCAGCCCCTGCCTTTGGGAGAACAGAGCTGGGTGAGAACACCCTTGCTTGAGGCACATCATTAAATGTTTACAGTGCAGTCACCAGGGGTGAAAATTTGCTTAAATTAAGTGGTTATGGTGTCCCAGCTGCTCAGCCCCTCCCAGCCCCACGCAGAGCACAAACCAACTCCTTTATGAGCTGGAGTTTTCCCTCCTCTGTCACACAGATTCACTGCCACACCACTGCAGGCGGAGAGGAAATGAAAATGCATCTTGGATGCAAGGATGGTGCCTGCACTGAGGGTACCTCATTTGCCAAAGAACTGCCCTTGTTTTGTTTTTTCTTCCACGCCTGAATTAACCCCAAAGGGCCACTCTTCCATGCTGGAGTTTGCAACAACAAGGGCATTGAGACGTGGCCACCTTCTCTTCCCTGCCTCCTGTCCTCTGCTGGCTCTGTCTTTTGTAAGTGACCTATTTGGATGTAGAGCAGTGAAGGACAGGATGGGCTTATCCTTTTGCCATAATGATTCCTCTTTTTTTTTTTCAGCCTCATTATCGTATTTCAAAATAATCTCCCCCTCCGTACCCATATTGCCCTTCCACAACCACTGCTTTCCATCCTTCAGTTTTTGTATCTAATGTCTGTCTTCCTCCCTTCCCTCTCTTCTCCTTCTGTTTGAATTTCTACATCTTTTTCCTTCCAATCTCCTTAAATTTCCTTTTCCTCTTCACTTTTTCTTTGCTTTCTGCCTTCCCTGCCCCACTGCTCCAGCCACAGCTCTGCAATGAACTGTTAAGTAGACAATAATGAATAAATAAATAAATAAACAGCTCAAGTTTGTCTCAAAACCCAACAGCCCTGCAGCTGAGCTCTCCTGAAAACCAAAGTAGGTTAGAGCTTGTCAAAGCCTGCAGAGAGGGACTGGCTGGTTCCCTTATGTTAACAAGATTTTTTAAATGCTTACAGGATGTTTCTGTCAAGTAATACCAGACTCCTGATGCTCAGCAGCACTGATTTCCTCCCACCTGCACACAAACCTCTCCACAGCCCCCAGGCTGTGTCTCCCTCTCTCCTCTCACTCACTGTTTCACAGCAGTCCCTGGGAGAAATTCCCAGTGCCCAAAAATAAGAGATCCAGGGACTTTCTGAGCCTGTAACTGCTTCTGCACCTATGGATCTATCCCTTATGATATTTGTTTCTAGGTTTTTTTCAGCCTGTTTATGATTTGATATCCCCCACAACCAGTGACCACGAGCTTTGCTATTTAATTCCATGCTCTGAGAAAAGGACAGGCTTTGTTCAACCTTAAATCTCCTGGTATTTTTACTGGTTGCCACCAATTCTTTTTGTTATGAGAAACTGTGAAAAATCCTCTCACCATTCACTTCCATATAATTAATTATTTTAATACATTTTTGCTATTTATCATTTTCCACAAGCAGGAAAATATCCCAGTCTAATGAAGCCCCCTCATCCTTCCCTCCCTAGCCAAGAGAAGCTGTGGATGCCCCATCCCTGCAAGAGTTCAGGGATGGATGGAGCATTGAGGGACCTTGTGAAAGGTGTCCCTGCCCAGGCAGGGAGGTTGGAATTAGAAGATTTTTAAGGTCCTTTCCAACCCAAACCCTCTTGAGATGCTTTGATTCTCTACCTTTGAGCAGCTCTGTCACACTTTGTAGCCTTCTCAAACCTCACCTGTCCTGTTTGTAATGGAAGGGTTAAAAAAACAACCAAAATCCAAGATAAAACCCCCTCTGTGGATTTACATCATGCCAGGTTTCATTTTATCTGCCTTGCTGGAGACATTAAATGGTGAAATTTTCTCTCTTTTTCAGCAATTTCCTTTCTTTCCAAGATATCTATTCTTTTCCCCACCAGACACTGCAGTTAAGAGATGCTTTGCATTGAATGCTTTCTCTGCCTTTATTACTCACTCATCTGGCACCACGACATTTTCTGGCAAATCTTCCCAGTCTCTTTTAGGATTTGGCTGCCCTGAGTAAATTCTGCACCACTTGCAAAGTCTGCCACCTCACAGTTCCCTCCTCTTCACCAGGTTGTTTAAGAGCTTGTTGGATAGCACACATCCCTGTGCAGCTCCACTGCTCAGCAAACTCAGTGTTTATTCCTGCATTGTGTTTTCTTTGACTGTCAATCCATGGCAATGCCTTTCCCCTCATCCCACTGCAGCTCACTCCTGTCAGAGCCTGTTAAAGCTCCAGCTAGGCTATAATTTTAAAAAAATCAGCCTTGTCTCCATCACCCAACCAGTCACTTAATATTCACTTTTCCTCTAAAACTTTGCCACCAAGACACTTTTAATCTGAACTGACTTTGAAGCTCGGGCATGTGAGGTGTGAATTGGTGGTGAACCAGCAACGTGGAAATTTGCACTTGCTTCTGGAAATAAAAACCAGCTGCTGATACTGAATTCTCTACAGATGTACCCTCCAAAGCAGTCCCAGACAGGAGGAAGAGGAAAACAAGGAGAGGGAGAATCTGAAAAAGGGTGGCCTCCCCATCTCCTCCCCACCCCACACACTGCTCACTCCTTCACACTGAAGCACACTTCAAATCAGATCATTCAGGCTTGAAATGCAAACATCCCCCTTTCAAACAGCTCAGATAATCCCACTCTGTGGCTGACTGCTCAGCCTGAACTCACCAGCAAAGGCCATTTACACCACATTGAAATTATTCCCATATTTTGTCCGTGGGGGCTCATCTCACGGGTCATGAGCGTGTCCTACCTGGCAGCGAGGCAGTCAGGAGCAGGGGAAGCAAAATGGATTTCTGGAAGCTCTCCATTGGAGCATTCTCTCCTGGTCCCTGAGGCAGGAAGCCACCAGTGGTCACTGCATCCTTGAGAGGAAGCTGCAGGACAGAATTTGTGGAGAAACTCAGGAATAATCTACTCCTTTGGATCCTGTGACGAGGGTGACTTTGTGTGACCTGTACCACCAACAAGGGGAAAAAAGGGTGAATGAGGGAGGGGTTGGAAGCAGAGCAGAATCTTTCCTCAAATAACAGTTTCAAAAGACACAGAGGAACTTTTTTTCAGCAGAGAAACCTCCTCCTGCAGATCTCACATCCCTCAGTCCCTCCTGGCTGTTTCAACACTCCTGCTTCAGCACTGACAGGGCCGGGGCAGCTCCAGCTGCAACTTGTGAGCAACTGGGAAAAAGAATTCTCCGAGCTGCTGCACTTGTGAGGATGAGAAACATCAAATCTCCTCACAGCTCCCCAGACTGAGCCCTCACAAAGGCTGAAAGTGCAAAAAATGGTCCCCAGAGTTATTCCTCAGCACCTGACAGTGCCTCCTGTGCCCCAAAATAAACCACCAGCAGCTCTCCACTGTGGTCAGAAATAATACACAGAGCCTGGGTGTCAGACACCACCTTCCTTCCCTATTTTCTGCTTGTTCAGTGTTTGTGATTCACCTGTGAGAGATTTTTCTCCTCCCCATCAAAATATGAGGGAGAGGCTTTGATTGTGCTCTGCTTACAAACTCATCTGAGCCACTGAAGCTTCCCCTTGTGAAAGGGACCCGGGCCAGAGGATGTGGTTTTGTGGCCAGACCAAATTTCTTGTCAGGAAAGTGTTTCTGACTCTGGGGGTGCTGTTTGTGGCACAGCCCAGTGCAGTGCATAAAAATCAGTGTGACCACAGAGGCTCCCTGGGTTTCCTGCTCAGCTGCAGCCCAGGCTGTGCCCTGTTCCCTGCCCGGGACCTGCCAGGCTCAGCTGGCATTTTGATCCACATTTTCCCGTTTTTCAAGCTTCCAGTTTACCTTGGAAACCTCCAGGACAGCCCTGACAACTAATCAGGGTTTTAAGCCAAACCTGTGGGCTGTTTTCTTCACCTGAAGGTTTGGGTTTTCCTGGCGTATTTTGATTTTGGGTTGTTTTTTTTTTACCTCCACGATTGATGTGAGGGAGTCCCCGGCAGGCAGGTGGGGAGGGAGGGTCACTGAGCACAGCCTGGGGGGATTTCTCCTTGTTCTGTCACTGTGACAGCCCTTGGCACACCCACACAAACCAGCCAGGATTACAGGAGCTGGTGTCAGCTGTCACGCGAAGCGAAACAGCCCGAAACAAATCCAAAACACAGGGCTGGGTCCTTTCCCAGGAAGCTGTGACACCAAGCAGGATTTCCAGCAGCCTGCATTGCTCCGCTCACAAATCCACAAAACCAAAGCAATCTGAGCCGGGCAGAGTTTCACATGGGGAAGGATAAACTGGCTGGAATGTTGTGCCAAATCCAGGACAAAAATCAGTGAACAGCTTGGGGTGAAGTAGAGCAAGACGGGAAAGGGAGGGATCTACAATATTTTGTTTTACTTTGTTTCAAAGTGGACTTTTAAAGGGCTGGGAAATATTATCCGGCCCCTAGATGAAAGAGGATATTTTGGCCGACAGTGAATTAAATGCCTGGGTTTGTTCTGGGCTGCTGTTCCCCTCCTCTGCAGGTGCACGGGGTGACTCGGGCTGCCGGTGCTGCTCTGAGCCCGCTCCCTCCCTCATCCTCGAAGGGAATAAAAACAACAATAATCCCACCCGAGGGGAATGGCAGTGAGACCCAGAGAGGGGCTCGGGTGCTGCGGGCACCCCACGAGGGACACCCACCCCAAATGCCAGGAAGCAGAATAGGGGATGGAGCCACAAAACACCCCCGGGCACCCCAGGAGCAGAGAAAAGGGTTAAATTCTCTTTCAGCTGCCAGCTCTGTCTGCTGGGAAGCGAATCAAGGCTGCAGAGGGGTTTACCTGGATCACATCCCGGTGCTGAGGTGTCTCCCACCGCTTTCCCCCTGGCGACAGATCCGGCTCACGCCACCCAGGCAGGAGGCTGGAGCTGCTCCAGGTGCGGATCCTGGGCCAGCCCTCACCTGCTGTCCCAAGGAAATGTCCCTCAGGTGTTTGGGGACGCTGTCCCCGAGGGAAGGGAGGCTGCTCCGAGCTGTCCCCGAGCCGCAGGCCGTGCCTGGCACTGTCCCGTGACACGCAGGGATGGCCTCTCCCTCCCTGTCTCCCTCCCTGCCTCCGCCCTGTCGCCTGTCAATGTTTAACCGGCCTCGGAGGAAGTGAGGCACGGCCGGTGACACACGGGACAAACTTCAGCCAGCCCAGCACAGCCCGGCTGCTGCCGCTGCCGCATCCCCGGGGAGCGGGGCAGGGCCGGGGTGGGACACGGGCACGGCGGGGGGACAGGGACCGAGCGCCCCGGTGTGCGAGCAGCAGGGGAGGGTGACAGTGCTGGGACAGGTGTGCCTGTTACAGTGACAGAGGGGAGGGTGACAGTGCTGGGACAGCTGTGCCCTGTTACAGTGACACAGGGGAGGGTGACAGTGCTGGGA
>VZTZ01030499.1:336169-346257 GCA_013400955.1 Drymodes brunneopygia
GACACAGGTGAGTGTGACAGTGCTGGGATGGGTGTGCCCTGTTACAGTGACACAGGTGAGGGTGACAGTGCTGGGATGGGTGTGCCTGTTACAGTGACACAGGTGAGTGTGGTGGTGACAATTTCCATGTTACAGTGACACAGGTGAGTGTGGTGGTGACAATTTCCCTGTTACAGTGACACAGGTAAATGCCACGGTGCCGATTTCCCCCATTATAATGACACAGGTGAGTGCAATGGTGACTGGCACTGATGTCCCCTGTTAAAATGACACAGATGTGTGCAATGGTGACAAATTTCCTCTGTTACAGTGACACAGGTGAGTGCAGTGGCTCAAATTTCCCACATTATACTGACACAGGTGAGTGTGATGGCGCCTGGAATGGATGTCCCCTGTTACAGTGACACAGGTGTCTGCAGTGGTGCCAATTTCCCTGTTACAGGGACACAGGTGAGCCAGGTGATGCCTGGAATGGATGTCCCCTGTTACAATGACACAGGTGAGTGTGATGATGCCAATTTCCCCTATTATATAACACAGGTGGGGGATGTGTGCAATGGTGACAATTTCCCCTGTTGTAATGACCCGGGTGAGTGTGATTGTGCCAATTTCCCCCTGTTACCATGACCCAGGTGAGTGTGGTGTGGCTGGAGCACATCCCACTGCTGAAGTGCCTCAGGCAGTGTGGCAGAGAGCAGAAGTGCCTGTGCCATCCGTGTCCCTGCCCATGGTCACTGTCACCCACAGCCAGGGTCCATCAGCAACCCTGGGCAGGGTGAGGGGCTGAGCCAGGGCCAGGGAGCATCCAGGGGGCTCAGTTTGCAGCTGGAGGAGATGGGGCAGGGCTGGAGAAAAGGCTTTGTAAGAGCTGTGGTGTCAAACTTCTGAGGTCAATCAGGGCTGGATCAGGCTGTGGGGAGAATTACAGAGTCACAGAGTGAATTAGGTTGGAAAAGGCCTCTGAGATCATCAAGTGCAACCTTTGACCAAACATCACCTTGTCAACCAGAGCAGTGCACTGCGTTCCACATCCAGTCTTTCCCTGGGAGTCCTTTCCTGTGTTTAATCACCTTTTCTGTGAAGAAATCTCTCCTGGTGGCCCCAGGAGATGGAGGGGATTGTGTGTGCTCCCTGCTGCCTCGTGAGGTGTTCTCACAGCCTTTGTCTTCCTCCAAGAACTGCATCCTTGCATTTCATGCCATTGTTGGTCGGTGATTTGAACTGATGTGACACATCAGGAGATTTTTATGACGAGTCCATCTGGCAGGAAGCTTAAATCGTAAAAAAAGTGATGTAAAACTTCCCTGAACTGTATTTCCTACCAAGCACAGTAACAGGAGCAAGTAGAATTTAATGCCACAGTGACTCAAAATGGAAAGGTTTGGTTCAGCAAAGGGAAATGAATCATTCAGTTTGGGGAATTGTGAGAAATTTCTGAAAATTAATTTTAAAAACTTTGCTTTATTAGAAAAAAGTATCACCCTGGCTTGTTAAAAGAAATAGCCATGAAACCTTCAGGAAGAGTTTTTTTCACCAGTTATAATTTTTTGTTGCTATTTCCTTGACTTTACAAATACCTCATTTTTTAAAAGTCTAAAATCTCACACTCTTGTTCCACCAACTTAAATAAAAGTGTTCTTGAAATGCCTTCCACTGAGGTGTGGAATAAAGGTAGAGGGAAAAAAAAGGGGATAAATAACATCTAATGAGCCCATTCTGTCTCTGGTTGCCCAAGCAGGCAAAGTGCAGAAGGTTAAAATGAATTTTCAGCCTGAATTAATCAAGATAACTCTTCAGTAAAAAAATGCTTTGCAAAGGATAATAGCTGCTTTTAAAACTTTTACAAAGCTATCATTTGGCACTGGTGAGAAGAGATGGGCTCTGTCATCTCTCTAATTGCTTTTCAGGTAAGCTTAAGCTGCTCTGAGGTTCATGCCCATCCCCTCAGTGGATAGAGGACAAAATCAGTTGTGTTAGAGAAGACCAGCTTGTGCATTGCTATTTTATTAATTATTTATTAATAAAACTATAGTCACCTCCTTCCTCCCTTTGCTTTCCTAATGAACCAAGGTGTTGGGATGAGTAAAACCTCAGGTTAGGATGGAGTGGGATGGGATGTGGTGAAGTGTCTGAGTCCCCAACCTGCCTGCACAGGGTTACCCCCCTGCTCAAACACCAGGTCCTAATTTTGCCAGCCTGATTTAAATGGAAAAGCATTTTGGTCACTTTGTGAATCACCAGCCTGCACACCAGGCACAGTCCCACCTCCCACTCCACTTCCCCTAGACACTTCTTTCCAATTTTTCCTTTTCCTTCTGCTGGTGAGTAGGAGGATTTTCACCCTTTTTTTTCCCCCCCCCAGCCCTTCCAAACCCTTTTCAGGATGGTTTGCACACTGTGAACTCCTAAGCAAACCCCACATTTTTTGTTCTGGGGTGTGTGAGGCTGGAACATATGTCTGCACAGCTTGTGTGCAATCCCACACAAGGAGCTCCAAGGGAAATGAACTTCCTGGGATTCACTTGGTGAAACCTTCTGTCACTGCCTTTGGGGCCACAAGTGGCATTTTGTTTTCCCCTGCAGGAGAACGGGACAAATTGTCATGATGGGAATGGCTTCAAACTGAGAGAGAGTTGGTTTGGATTGGAAATAAGGAAAAAATTCTTCCCTGGGAGGGTGGGGAGGCCCTGGCACAGGGTGCCCAGAGAAGCTGTGGCTGCTCCATCCCTGGAAATGTCCAAGGCCAGACCGGACATTGGGGCTTGGAGCAGCCTGGGACAGTGAAAGGTGTCCCTGCCTGTGGCAGAGGAGTTGCAACAAGATGATCTTTAAGGTCCTTTCCAACCCAACCCATTCTATTAATCTATGATGGAAAATGAGCAGCATTTAGACACCTTCATCTGCAAAATCACCAGACCCTACAGTTCCATGCTGTATGTTGGGTTATTTAGCTGAGTCAAAGGAAATGTGAACAGACAGTGTGAGCACTAAAACAGCAGAGAAAAGGCACTTACTGATTGAAGCTGATTCAAGGTCCGTGCTAGAAACAGGAAAAAAAATTCTTCATTTCTTCATGAAAATGGGCCTGAAAGGAGGTTTGGCCATTACAAAGATTTTGAGAAATGGCTCCCTACCAAAGAAATAAATGTTCTTTTCTCTCATGAGGGGCAGGGGAATTGAAACCCCTAGAAAAGACAAAGGCAGGAGAAAAGCTGCCCTAGGGACTGAATTAGATGTCTCTGACTTGCTGCCCACAGGATGCTGCTCTCCAGGAGCAAATCAGGCCAAAGGGATTCTAACCCATAACTTTTCCAGCTCTGCCTCTGTTTTTTCCACCTCTTTCTATGCTCTTACTCCTTTTCTCTACTGTTTTCCAAAATATTTGATGTTCTGCAAGGCATTTCTCATTCAAAACAGATTTTTTTAGTGTTAGCTGTAGAAGTCTAAGTGAGACACACAGACCCTTCTCTGTCTCTAACGAATTTTTTTTAAAAATCTTTTAATTAGTCTGTTAATGTAGTCACATTTTCCTTAATCAGAAGCTTAGAGGAAAAGCTCAGGAAATAACAGGGCTGGGCCATTTCCTCTTTATGTTACCTTTGTGAACATTGAGATGTGTTTTCCCCCAGTGTCTCCCTCCTTATTTTGACTCCAGAGGAGTCTGAAAGGCTGGGCTGGACTGGACTTTTTGATGGTTTAGACTGCAAAAGTAGCTGAGACCAATCCTACCAGGAGGCTTCCCACTGGTCTGAGGAATCCTGATTTAATCTCTTTCCAAGGAAGTCAGGTAATCTTTGCCTTGATGTAAAGATTCATGAAATTGTCCTACCATGAATCTAGGCCTGGATAAATTCTCACAAACCTTGTGACACCAATTTAACTCATCTGATTTTTTCTATTATTTCTTTTTTATTTTTTTTTTCTTGCTGATTATCATAAAGCCATAGCTCTGTGCAGAATTTTGCTGTGGGCTCTTAATGAGGAAAGCTTTGGACATAATCTTCTTCCAGACTTTCACACCCAGGAGGCCACAGGATTAAACACTTTATTTTTTTTTTCTTTTTTTGGCACGAATATCCTCTCAGTTTTAATTTGGCCTGAATAAATCTGCACAACTGGAGTGTTGTTCTCCAGTCCTTGTGAACCACATTCCACATTCCCCCTTTGCCAGGTGCATTTCTCCTCCCCAGCACTGAAACCAGTGAGTTGTAGCTGGAAAAATGAAAATGTCATCAGTCAGAGAAGGCAGATGAACACATTAATCATGGAGTTCAGGCAAGATGAAGTAAGGAAGTTTATCACAGAAAGACAGAAGATGCAGCCTTGGTGCTGTCAGAGGGAGTGTAAATCTGAGAGGGAATTTTTTTAATCCATCAGTTCCCCTGGCAACATTTTCTTTAGCTTTAGAAAGGCTTTTTCTCTGGTTCAAACAGCTTTAATTGCCCTGGTTATCCTTCAGTTTATTCTAAAGAACTTCTCAGAGCGTGATAATGTGCCAAGGAAATGGAAACATCATTCTCTACGCTCATAATCACCACTGCAATTTTCATTATTGCTTAAGGTCATGCTTTTCAGATTCTTCCTGAGGCTTACATGGAAAACCAGGCTCTCCAGGGAGTTCAGGCAAAGTGCAAATGTACCCAGAGCTCCTTTAAACCTGGTGCTCAACACTTGTCTCCAGCAGGCACAGTCAGCCCAGCTCTGGGCACATCAGATGAACACATGAACAGCTCTGCCAGAGCTGTGCACACACAAACTCTGTGCCCAGGGCTCCAAATCCCAGGGAACTTCCCATGGGACTGTGGAATTAAACCCCTTTTCACAGAGAATCCCACAGAATTGCTTGGGTTGGAAGAGACCTCTGAAGATCCTCTCGTCCAACACCCCCAAGCTTTTCTTTTTTTTCCTGATGATTTTGCAAGGGCTGCCAGTTATGAGGAATGTTAATAGCCACACCTCTGAGAATAGAATAGTAATGAACATTCCCCAAGTGACCCTCAGGCATGATCCAGTGATGGGAGAGCAGATTGTCACCAGAACAGTCTGTGTGATCCTGGGAGAGCTGCTTCCCTTTTGCATTTTCAGGAAATCCATCCCTGTGACTGACACCTTGCTGCTCCCTTTGGGCATTCAGTGAAGATCACCAAGTAGAAATGGCAGGGGTTTTTTGGGTTTTTTCAGAAATCAATGTCTCCTCTGCACTGTGTTTGTGATATCAGGTCTGTGACTGAAAGCTGCCCTTTTTCAGTGTCACACCATGAGTCTCTGGCAGAGGTGGTGTCAGATATTCAATTCCTCTTTGTGTGGCAGAGTCACTGCTGTATTTTGGCTTTCTCCTGTAGAGGAACAGTGAATTTGATTTTGATATCCAGGCTGAGAGAGTTGGGGCTGTTCAGACCAGAGAAGAGAAATCTCCAGGGAGATTTTCTTGCACCTTTTCATTTTCTGAAGGGGCTACAAGAGAGCTGGAGAGGGATTTTTTACAAAGCCTTGCACTGATAGGACAAGGGGTAATGGCTTTAAACTGAAGGGGGGGTCAGTTTAGACCAGATATGAGAGAGAAGCATTTTACAATGAGCAAGAGGAAAACCACAACAGGCTGCCCAGAGAGGTGGTGGATTCCCAGTCCTTGGGAAAATTCAAGGCCAGGCTGGACAGGGCTCTGAGTGAGTTGAAAATGTCACTGCCCATGGCAGAGGGGGGTGGACTGGATGACCTTTGAAGGGTCCTTTCAACCCAAACTGGAATCACTCTGATTTCATGACTCTGTTTGGTCATTTCCCTTGCAATGCTTGTGCACAAAATGAGATCCCATCAAAGCTGAGGGAACTGGTGAGTACCAAAAGATATCAAGAAGACAGTGAAGACTGAGATGTTTAAGGAACAAAACTTCCAGTCCTTTTCTCTTTGCTCAGCTAAGTTACTGAAGGCAGCATCTCTCAGTTTCCAGCAAGAAACCTCCTGCCAGAGTCACACCTGCAGGGCTTGGCCTCAGGATGAGGGGCTGACATCCCCAAAATGGGCTGAGGTGCCTCAGAACCCCTCACCCTGAGCTGTTCCACCCCAGCAGCATCACTCCCACACTTATCCTGCCCCTGCCCCCAGCTCAGCTCTCTCTGCTCTGTAATTCCCCCTTCTGCAACACGTGTAAAAGCTGCAGGTCCCTTTGTGTACTCGAGTCAAACATTTACTTACAACTGCTGTTTCAGCAGTAATAATGAAATTAAACACGAGGGGATTAGAGCTGCCTGGAAGGTCGGTGAGCTGGAGGTGTCAATCTCACCACATCACTGATTTATGGCATTCCAGCTGTGCAGGGGGGGGTTTGTGGAGTGCAATTGCGTGATTGTAAATGGAACTGGGATTCCTGAGGAGCAGGGAGATGGTCACAGGGCCTCTGTCCCTGCACCCAAAGTCACAAATTAAACGAGGTCGGGTTAGGTCAGGAGCTGAACGTAAGGAATGTGGTGTACACGGTTCACCTGGAGAGGTTCTGAGAAGGGACTTGGATTTATTTCCTTTTCCCCCTCAAAAATAATGCATTTTTGAATATGTGAAACATTATTTCTAAACCACTGAAATGGCCCAATTACATTTTTCAGTGAAAATGTACTGAAGTGAACTCTTTGGAAGAACAGCCTCAAATCCACTGTATTACCAGGCTTTGGGAAAAGTCTCCATTTGCTCAGCCAGACCATGTGCAAATTCAAGCCTGCTTTTTCAGGCTCCGTCTCCTATGTGCTGCTTATCTCCAAGTCCTGTGACAATATTTGTAGGTATTTCAGGGCATATGTTGCTGTCATGAACTCATGAATTTAAGTCCAGCTGCAAAAAAATCCCACCAAGCAAAATACATCAGAAATGTAAGCAAGGTAAAATAAAAGGTAAAGGCAGTAAGGGAGAACTTTTCTCTTGATGGTTTTTGTTTGGAAATCAATCTGACAGCCTTCAGTTTTTTCACATTTCTCTTTTAAGTGATAAGAGAATAGCCCTGTGCTTCCAGGTCCCAGGAGGACCATGAGAGCCACCCCCAGGCACACAGTGGGGCAGAAATCATTTCAGTTTGGTTCTTGCTCTTCCCAAAGGTATCAGCTGTGATTAAATTTATCTTTTTTTCCTTTCAATTCCCTCTCTATTTCCCAAGTCATTTTCGAGAAGGGAAGAAAATTCAACAGTTTCAGATTCAGATTTAACAAGACCAAGTGCTGGATGCTTCCCTTGGGTCACAACAACCCCGTGGGGCTCCAGGCTGGGCAGAGGGGTTGGAAAGATTTTTACAGAAAGAGAGGTTAAATATTGGAATTGTCTGGTGGTGGAGTCACCATCCCTGGAAGTGTTTAAAAAGAGATTGGATGTGGCACTCACTGCTGTGGTTTAGGGGAGGTGTTGGGGCATGGCTTGGACTCGATGATCTTGGAGGTCTCTTCAACCCAGTGATTCTGTGAAATTCTGTGAAAGGAAAAGGCCCTGGGGGTGCTGGTGCCAGGGGCTGGACACGAGCCCAGGGGTGCCCAGGTGGGCAAGAGGCCACTGGCACCTGGGCTGGCTGAGGAATTGTGTGTCCAGCAGGAGCAGGGCAGGGATTGTCCCTCTGTCCCTCCAGGGCTGTGTCCAGTTGTGGCTCCTGCAGGAGAGCCCTGGAGGGGCTGGAGCGTGTCCAGGGCAGGGAACGGAGCTGGGAAGGGGCTGGAGGCCCAGGAGAGGCTGAGGGAGCTGGGAAAGGGGCTGAGGCTGGAGCAAAGGAGGCTCAGGGGGGACCTTGTGGCTCTGCACAAGTCCCTGACAGGAGGGGCAGTGAGATGGTCAGGCCCTTCCTGCAGGTAACAAGTGCTGGGATGAAATGGTTGGGCCAGGGGAGGTTTAGATTGGAAATTAGGGACAATTTCTTCTCAGAAAGGTGCTCAAACCCCGGCACAGCTGCCCAGGGAGCTCTGGAGTCCCCATCCCTGGAGGGATTTGAAAGCTGTGCAGATGTGGCACTTGGGGATGTGGGTTAGTGCTGGACTCAGCAGTGCTGGGCTAAAGCTTGGACTAAATGACCTTAAATGTCATTTCCAACCTAAATTATTCTATAATTCTACTGACTTCAACTGGAAAAGGAACCAGCCTAACTTGGCTACACCCCAAAATGTTGATACATTCCCAACTGAAAAGACAAGTGAACACACACAAAACTATGGTAGCAAAATTCTTTACTAAAATATCAAACGTGGAACCATTGGCTCAACACTCTCATGATGCAAACAATACAAACATTGTCACACATTTGACACTGACATGGCACTGTCACCTGCACAAATCCAGGAGGAGCAGCACTCCTGTCCCATCCAGGAGCCCTTGTGCCCCCTTCCACTTTGAAATCAGCAAAAACCCACCCTGTATTTTCAGGAGTGCCTGGGAGGGTTGTACCTCCTCGGTCAGGCTGAGTCGGAGGAGCTGTGAGACCAAATCCTTCTTGCACAGGTTTGAAAATCCTAATTTAAGCTGAGAACGCTTTAGTTGATGAATTAGGGTTGTGAAAAAAAAATTGTATTAATTTTTCTTTATTCAAAAGCTGATCCTGGAAGAAATATGAGTGTGCTGAAATGCAACCAACTCTGAGACACTGTCAGCTCTGCTGATTTCTGTACTCCTCCCTACTTAGAAGCAGTGGAGTAACTTTTAGATGACCTTTCCAGAGCTATTCCTAAAAAAAAAAAAAAAAAACATGATCTTCTAACCCAGACCTCATAAAAACATTGGGGTAGTGCTCTACTTCTGCAGACAAACTGCTCTCAAATTGCCTGAATTATTTTATCAGCCTATACAACATTTAAAAAAATAAGTATATGTACACTGCAGTATTGTGTTTACAGTTCTGGTTATATTTCTGACCATTTTGTGATGGTCTTCCATAGGAAGATGCCTGTAATTTTGCAAAAGGCCACTAATGCTGTTTTGATTGTTTTAAAATTCATGATCTGAGGCCTCAGCTGGAAAAGCTAATTTAATTTAGCTGATACATATAAACTCACTAGCACAGTGGTTTTGTTTAAACAAATTGGATTTGCCTTACATGCAATCATCTGCTTTTTCTTAAATCACATTTTCCAGCGGGGCAACTTTATGTTTTAAGTAATTAATTATTCAATTAATAGATTCTTATTCAAAGCAGTCAAGGGAGCTGGGGAGGGGTTTAGCCTGGAGAAAAGAAGGCTCAGGGGGGATTTCTTTGCTCTCTACAACTCCCTGACAGGAGGGGGTGGTGAGATGGGGATTGGTCTTTTCTCCCAGGTAAAAAGCTACAGGACAAGAGGAAATGGCTTCGAGTTGCACCAGGGGAGGTTTGGATTGGATAGAGGAAAAATTTCTTCACAGAAAGGGTGGCCAAGCACAGCAACAGGCTGGACAAGGAAGTGGTGGAATCATGTCCCTGGAATTGTTCCAAAAATGTGAAGATGTGGTGCTTAGGGACGTGGTTTTGGGGTAAATGGTTGGACTCAGTGAACTTGCAGCTCTTTTCCAACCTAAGGGATTCTGTGAATTACAGAATCAGTTTCTCATTTGCACAAAGAAAATCATTAAGCTGAGGGAAACCCTGTGCAGCAACTGAAAGCATCCACTTGGGAAGCCACTTTGCAAGGAGGAGAGGAACAGGCTCCCTGGATCCCTGGCATTTCAGCCTGAACTCACCTGCTCCTGAGCAGAGCTCCAGCAGTGACAAATCCAACACTGGTGGGCAGCCAGGCCATTGGAGACTGATGTGGGGATGAAACATTCTGAAAGCAGCAGCTGAGACATCTTGTACAGGTCAGCTGAAATTGCAAATACATCTCCCTGGAAACAGGGGCAGGGTGGGTTCCCAGGCCATGCCTGAGAATCTTGTTCCCAATGGCCAAACAGAGATGGATTTCACAGAGCCACAGAATGGTCGGGTTTGGGTTGGAGGACACCTTAAAGATCATCCTGTTCCATATTACAATATTATGACCTCTGAGAACAAGAAGAGGCTGATGCTGCTGTCCCACAGACCTCTGCCCCTCAAGACAGGGAGCTGGGAATGACCAGGAACCATTCCTTTCTGCTCACCATTTCCCATAAATTAAAGG
>VZTZ01030499.1:346950-358130 GCA_013400955.1 Drymodes brunneopygia
CATCCTGTTCCACCTCCTGCCGTGGGCAGGGACACCTCCCACTGCGATTTGGCCCCAAAAATACAGAGGTTGAGTGTGCAGAAGTGGCTGACTGAGAATTAGCAGCCTGCATTCAGGTAACTGGGAACACTCCTGAACTCAAATAAAAGCCACAGACAAGAGGTCAAGCAGGACTTGGTCCTCAAGGGTGACTTTTTTAATGCTGATGCAAAGCCTCAAACTGCTGGCACCAGGCACAGAGGTGGAAGTGAACCCTACATTTGCCTGCAGGGTTATTTCATTTTATTATNTTCAAATTAAATATTAAAAGTTTATTAAATAATTTTAAAATTAAGAAGGCCGTTCTTCTGACAAACAAATAAACGTTGTTGGTTCCATCATCAGTGGTCAAAAGTAAGTGCATGATCTCAGGTTACTCTGCACCAGAGGAAAATAAATAATATATTATGACCATTATTAAACACATCTCAGGATTTTCCTGCTGAAAATACTTGTCCTGCTCTTCAGACACAGGTGAGTAAAACGAGATACTTGGGAAATCCTTGCCATGAAGGATTTGAAAAGAAAGAAAGAAGAATCCTTTTTCTCAATAAAAAGAAAAAAACCAATAAAAATAAATAACACCAAAATAATGAAATCTATTTTCCTGTCTTTTTTCCATGATTTTACCATGGTGGGTGTCGGATCCCCTCAGCTCCCCTTGGGAACAGCTCCACTGTCACTGATTTTTGGGATAAAAACACTTCACACAGACACTACAGGCGTTCCATGCTGATATCCCTGACCCTGCCTGCAGGAAAATCAAACAGGAGCATTGAATAAGGGAGGATTTCTGAGCTCCTTTCCCCCTCCTCAGAGCCCTCAAGGATTTTTCACAGCAGCTGCTGTAAAGACCCCACTCCTTATCTCTGAAACTCATAATCATCCCAGAGATTTCACGAGTCTTTGCTTCGGAATGAAATAAGAAATGGGGCTCCCAGCCTGAGTGATTACTCAAGGCACATTTTCCCCACTAAGTCTTGTTCAAAAGAGAAAAATCCTCCTGTCTTCTCCCTCACACACCCAGCTTCTCTTTGGTAAAAAGTGTCTAAATCACTGTAAGTGACTCCAGTTTAGCCTTGGCAAACCATTCACAGGCAATGAAATATAAAAGACATCTCCAGGGTCTGTTTTAATAGGAAGAGCAGGACACCCTCCACTGGCTCCACCACGGATTATTTCCAACAGGAAGCACTCACAAACAGCTGCAGCAGCTTTAACACGTCCACCAGGTGACCTGCAGTGCCCAAGGCTGTCCTGAGAGCATTGCACAGGCAAATTCCACCATCTCTGCAATAAAAACTTGGTGTAGAGTGAAGGAGGGATCCGTGCCAGGCTGCAGCTCAGCCCACACAGAGCTGCAAGGGCAGGGCTGAGCCTTCCAGTGCCAGGAGGGAGCATCCAGACAGCTACAAATACCATCCCCTAAATGCCTGCACAGATGGGTGCAGTGATTTATAGAGGAAAATGGTGCAAATTCTGTTCTCTGAGCAAAAAGAGAATTTAGCTGGTTTTTTTTTGGCACTGCAGAAATGTTCCCAGGCCTCTGGCAGCAAGATTTGGAGGGCAGGTTAGCAGGCCTGAATGTTTCAGACAAAAAGAAATCTAATTTGTGTAGAGAAGGGATGCACAGAGGTGGGAGTGAATGGGAGAGGAAGAGTTTTGCATGTTCTTGGGCAGAAATTGGGAATTTTTTCACAGACAGGGTGGTTGAGCACTGGAAGGGACTGCCCAGGGAGGTGTTCAAGGAATGACCCACAACTCAGTGCTCTGGTTTAGTTGACAAGGTGGTGTTTGGCCAAAGGTTTGACTCGATGATCTTGGAGGTGTTTCCCAACCTGAACAATTCTCTGATTCTGTGATTAAAACGACCATTTCAAAAGCCTTTAATGGAGCTGGAGTCAATTGGGAGTTTGCTGGAGTGGGGAGCAGCCCTGTGAAAGCTGAATTTCAGCCTGTGAAGTGCAGCAGGGTGGGTGCTAGAGCACTCCTCCTGCTGGATCCCCTGCCACCAAGTGGTTCCAGTAGCTCAGCTGCTCGGATGGTTTGATTTCATGGCACGTCACAATTTTCCTGAAGCGAGGAACAGAGAACCTGATCCTCTCTGGGAAAAACGTCTGCTCCGAGTGGAGCTCCTGCAGCTGGATTTTTAATTTGTCAAGGCACAGCCCTATGAACACATCCTCCAGTTTAATGAACGGGACACTCTCAGAAATGTTGTAGATCTGGCTGGCTACGTCGCTGGATAAAACATATCCAGTCCCTGAACAAAAAGGTGGGTAGGTCTTTCCTGGATACTCCTCCCTGCTCACGTACCACTTACTCCCCCTTGACCTGATGGGGTACTCGTGCAGTTTTAAAAAGCCTGTGAAGAACCCAGTGGTCTTCTTCTTCCTCAGAAGCAGCTCAGTGAGGTAAAAAACGTTGACAAACACGTCCGTGTCGGTTTTCATCGCGAAGCTGGACTGGGAGCAAAACCTGTGGATCCACTCGATCCCCATCATGGTCTTCAGGGTCAGGTTGTAGTAGGTGTCAGTGAAGTTCTTCTGGATGATGTCTCTGTGCCTCTGGCTCTCAGCAGCGATGGCAGCCTGCTGGCTGGGATCCACGGGGCTTCCCAGCAGGAAAAACGTCACCAGGAGCTTCCCCGCCACCGTCCTCTGCTTGCCCCAGGTGCTCCTGATGGCCATCCTGGCATCCACCTGCTGCAGTGAGGATGCCACGAGCAGGACCAGGAAAGGAGGGTTCTTGTGGCAGTCGATGTCTGGGAGCTGTGAGAAGTTCCCTTCCATCCTCCTGAAGGTCTCCGTGGGGAATAAATAACCCTGGCTGCTCTCACAGAACACGCAGAACTCGGCCCAGCTGTAGAAAACCCAGAAGCTGGCACTGCTGAGCCCCACCAGGCAGACAAACAGCCTGAACTTCCTGGAATCCATCTGAAAGGAACAAGAAGGAACAGCACATCCATGAAAACAACCTCTAGTTCCTCTCAGTGCTGTGATCCCAGCTCCCCACGCAGGGATTTGAAGCCAGGTGAGCTCTGATTGAAAGCTGCCCGTTTGAGGGAGCTCACCCAGGTGCCTTTCTCCCCCTGACACCCCCATGAGATGTTCTGCTGGCAGATTCTCACTTGGGCTTAACTTGAACCTGCCCCCCAAGCCAGTGTGTCCTGAGAAATCCACACAGGCCTGTGCACTGACACCAGCTTACCCAGGCTGGTGCTCCAAACCTTCTCCCCATTCTCAGCATCCCACAAACCAAGGCCAGAGAAAGAGCAGATTCATGTATCCATATCTGAGGGCAGAGAATCACAATGATAGGTTGTTTTTTTTTTTGTTTTTTGTTTTTTAATACCATGTTTCTCCATTTGTGCCTGTGTCCCAGAGCCAGCAAGTGTCCCACGGGCACACCCAGCCAGGTTCCTCTCATCTTCACCACCTCTGTGTCCTGTGGGGCTCTTGCACCAACCCAGAAACTGCTCCTGATCCTTTTGCTGGAGGGGCCATGAGTCACATTTTGGAAGTTGGGTCAGCTGCTCTGAAAAAAAGAAAAAAAAACCAAAAGAGGTGGTGGGTTACATTATGTGGATGTTTGAGCTTGTGCAGTTTGAGTGACTCACTAGGACACACTGAGGTGAGAAGGGGCTTGTCCTAATCCCCTCTCCTCTTTAAGAGAAAAACATCCAAACAGTAACAGCAATATTCACTCATTTAACCTTGTAACAGATTAATGAGCTGCACATCTGATTATAAATCTAATAGAAATTTTGAGTGAGAAAAAGCTTATCAAAGCAAACCCAAATACATACAGAGCCAAAAAAATTTACACATCCCCATAAATTTACCTGGTGAGAGGAGTTTAAGGCTTCAGTTGCTCATTCCAGTGAGCCACAGACTCTCCTGCTGCTGTTTTAGAGCACTGGGAAGGGGCAGTTTTTACCAGGGGGAAGAGCACCCCTTCCACCTTCCCCCTTCTCAACAAGATTTGTACCTGGCTCCCCAGTTAAAAACAAAGCAAACCAAGTCAACCATGCCCAGAGCTGCAGATTTCATGGAAATTTGATCTTTGCCTTCTGACCAGGAACATTCTGTGTAGATTCCCCCAAATCACATCAGTGCCTTCCTTCTGCTCAAATTCCCCTTTCCAGGCAACCAAAGGTTTTACATTGCCGGCTTTTAAGTTCATTTGAAACTCCAGCCAGGTGCTTCTGGAACCAAATCCAGCTCGTTTTACCCCCAAAATTAGTCCCATTGACTCCAGTGGGAATTCTCAAAAGCATGGAACAAGTGGAACTGGAGTCCTGGTTTACTGGAATTTCTCCCACAGTGAAGTGCATTTTTGCAGTGATTCACTAAGGAATTTTGAAAATATTTCAAAAGTTCACATTTCTTCTGGCACTTAAATCTAAATTAACTTTACCCTTATATAGAGTATTCCTCAGATCTGGATTTTTCTTGTATTTATAGCTCACAGTAGTCTTGTCATTAACTTTACAACGGCTTTAGTTAAATACATATGTAAAATTGTGTGTGATTACACATATGCAGATACATATGTGTACATACAAAAGATTATAGAAAAAATCTGCTCTGCATCTGTTCTCACATTCTTCAGTGGCCTGGGAGGAAGCACATGAATATCCTGAATCGTGTTTTCAGGACAGGAGGATGTTCTGAGGTTGACAATGGAGATGTACAAGAGGTTTGTTCCTGTCACCAGCTCACATGAGACTGCTTGAGAGTCTGATATTCCTCTGTTACAGAATTCCAGGACAGGTACAAACCAAACACTGGGCTAAGAAAACAATGGAGAGGAATTTTCTATTAAAGCCCATTAAATCCTTTTCACAAACATCCAAGTGCAAGATGCCACGACACACAACAACCATTTTACAAGATTTCCTTAGAATCAGACTGATGTAACATGACCATTATTTACTTTTTGTTTCCAGCACTGGTAACAGAGCTAAAAAACCTTTAAAAATTCCTTATTTTGGACAGCTGGGTGAGCAGCCTCCCACCTTTAGCACTCTTTTCCAGAGCCAGAATCTCTTCCTCTTTCAGCCCATGGGTGAAGGAGCACAACTTGCACACACACATAAACACACAAACACTCACAGCTGGGCAATGCAAACGTTTGCAAATGTTTGCAAACTGTAAACAGTTTTTTAGAAGTTTTGCAAGGAGCTCACACATGTCTGTGTGTCCTCTCCCAGCAGGTCCCTGGGTGGTGGTCAAGGGGTGGGCAGTGGATAAGAAGTGACCACTTCCCCAGGCAAAGTTTCCTTTGGTTCTGACCAGCTTTTGTCATCAGCTTAATCATCAAAAGGCAAATTTGGGTTTGTCTGGATCTGGTGGGAATGGTTTGGTGGTTTCTTTTTCTTTCTCACATGGAATATTTGCCTTTACTCACAGGGTTGTTTGTGGAAGGCAATGGGGGCTGAGGGCCCAGAGCCATGGAGCCATGGAATGGTTTGGGTTGGAAGGGACCTTAAAGATCATCTCACTCCAATCCCCAACCAAGGACAGGGGCACTTTCCACCATCCCAGGTTTCCCCAAGCCCCATCCCACCTGGCATTTACTGAGAGAACTCCAAGGGAAAGAGGTGACAGAGACACAACCTGCTTCCCCTTGCCAAAGCTGTTTTTCTTCAAAAACCATCCATTCAATTCTTGTTTTCAGGTGAACAGGGAGAATTCTGAACACTAAAACCATTTTATACTAACACAGGCAGTTCCTTGCAGCACTGAAGTTTCTCTGTCAGGGAATTAAATCACCCTGGTGTTATCTCCTTACCCCTGGGATGCTGAGCCCCCCTCCCATCCCCATTTTGCATTAAAAAAAAAAAAAATCTTTCTGGTTTTACATCCTTTTCCATGACATTGTACTTGATTTTTTTTCCCTGTGATCTCAGTCGGAAATCATCGTTTTTAATTATCTCAAAGCTTTTTCCATCTCCTGCTGTTCCAACTGCAAAATATTTTATGAAAGGCAATGCCAAAAAATTGCCTGTTTCATATCCTGGAGACTTTTCTTAAACTGACTGGCACTTCATGGATCTCTGCAGTTGGGGCTTGCATGGAATCCTGGCACCAAACAATGTGGGAGTTGCAGACTCTTCTCACACTCACCTGAAATGAAAACATGAGAAAAGACTCTGCCCTCTCCCAGCAGCTTAAGGGGAGATGAAAATTTTTATTCTCTTTGTTATTGATCAAATCCTCCCTTTTTTCTTGAGAGTGTCTCTTTCAGACAAGTCCCAATACTTCGTTTTTATCAGCAAAAAAAGTGTCACAACAAGTCTAACATTGAATAAAAACAAGTAAAAACTCTACAGTGGTTACAAATGACTGCCACAAGTGCATTTTGGAGCAGTCTCCAATTTGGTGGCCATGAATTAACCCAATCTCATCAAAGAGTTTTCTTCTTTTTGCCACTCTTCTGTTGCTTTTTCTATCTATTTTTGCCTACTGGGCTTCAAACTCATCCCTGATGTCAGTTCAACATTCTCATCCCATAATAACACCTTTTTCCTTAAGGCCATGTGGTTCTGTGGGGCCTCATTCCTTCCAAAATTCCTTGAGAACACATCCAGCAATTAGTTACATTTAATATTTTAGCTACTTTAAGTTTTCATAGGAATTTTCATGACTAATCCCTTGGTGAAACTCCAAAGGTGTCTTTGGTAAACAAAGATTTTGGTGAGCTATTAGAGATTTGAGCAACACTTTAGTTGCAAAGTTATTCATTCTTATTCCTCAGTTTTATTCTGGTTGTGGATAATAATTTAAGTTTAATAGTACAATTCATTCTTTTTTCCTTTCCACTGGCTTGTGGCCATCATGGAGTGTGGAAATCCCACTCAGTTCCCAAGGCCTTCCTGACTTATCCCACTGTTCCTGCTATAAAATGAGACCCTTTTTCTGATGGCATTCCCAGAGGAGCTCCAAAGCATGAAATTATTTGATTTAGCAATATTTTCATTACTTCTTTTTCACGTTGGTGCAGCAGGGAAATGCTTCAGGCCACCCAGAAAAGGGATCCAAGACCAAAAGATACCTACATCTCTCCTGGAAGAAAAATTCTGTAAAGTCAATTTGCCAATAATCTTATTTACTTATTTACTACTGATTTACTACTGATTTACTACATTTGAGAGCCTCTATCACTACTTTATTCTCTCAAGAACTATTACTTGTCCAGCAGGGGTGATTGCCCACCCACCAGGGTGAAATTTAGAATATAATGCTTTGAATAACTGATAAATTTTTGCACTATATTCTGGTTTAAATCTGATTCTGCAGCTCCAAACAGCTGGGCTATCCCTGGCATAAGGAAATAAGTCCAAAGTTTTCCCAGAATCTCGGAAGCCCAAGGCTGGAGCTCCTCATTAGTACTTTTTAAATTGTTTGAAGGCACCCTGAGTATCATCAGGCCATATAAAAAAAGTCTTTATGGGCAGTTTTAAAAGTCCATACAAAGGATGGACCAGTAATCTGAAATTCCTTTCTATCTATTACAGTGAACCATTCAAAATTTAATGATTTATTTGTTTACCTTTTTTTTAGTGTGGTTATGAGTGTTTTGAGTTAGCAATTTTTGGATTAGTTAGAAATTGTATTAATTGCTCTTGTGTGTTGTGCTAACTGATAATCTTTACTATTAACATTTTTGATGGGCAAAATTGGAGTTCACCAACAACCTGTACCTTAAAAATTTATTAATGGTAGGTGATGAGTCTTTTCAATGTTTTCATTTTCAAAGATATTGGTTTTGTCTGCCCAGGACTGTGTCTGATTTTAGTTTGATCCTCACAGGTTCTGCTCTTTTTGATTTTCCAGGAATCTCCCTTAGCCCACACAATGGGGATTACTGCATCCTTAATTTCTTTTGGAATAGGCTCAGATTGGGAAGTCAGTGTAATGTAAGAACTGAAGTTTTTAGACTCAGGGATTTCAATTTGAATATCTCCTTCCTGAAGCTTGATTTTTGCACTCAATTTTCCTGGTAAGTTTTTCCTTAATAACGGTTTTGGAGAGTTAGGCAGGTACAAAAATTGATGAATTATTTATAACTTTCCTTGTTTGAGCTTAACTGGTTTGAAAAAGGGCTGCAGTTCACGAGTTCCAGTGACAACAACTGTGATGGAGGCATCACTGAACTTCCCCTGCAGGGTATTTAATGCTGAATAAATGGTTCCTGTGCCTACTAAAAATTCCAGTTTTTCATTTCTCAGTGTGGCTGTTACCAGAGGCTCTGCTCTTGCCATGAGAGTGTTTGAAGGAGTCCTGGGTTTTACCTGAGGATATTCCTGCTTCCAATATCTATTTTTTTTAATAATATTTGCATTGGTTTGTTCCTAATCTTCCTAATGGAGCTCAAGGAGCTGAACCCCTTCCCTTATTTCAAAACTCCTCCCTGGGCGTGAGAATTTTTTTCTGTTTTCTTTTATAACTGCCATAATTTCCTGTTTCATTTTTTCCTGGTTTTTTGTTTCTTTTATTTTTTTATTTGCACATTTTGATGCACTGCTCATGCAACATCAAGTAGTTTACCTGCATTAAAACCCCCCATTTCTTGGGTTTTCTGTAGTTTTCTTCTAATATCACCTGAGGATTGTCCTATGAAAATAGAAATCAGAAGACTTTTGCCTTCTTCTCAAACATTTCCTTATCTTTATTTCTCTCTTATCTATACCTGCAGCTGGCCTTTTCAGTCCTCTATGCAAAGGGCTTTACAGCTAAGTCTTAAACTTTCTTTTTTCTTTGACAGTCTAAATGCTGGTAGCAGTTCCACCAAAATATGAGAAAACCAGGTTTCAAAATCTCCGTTTTAAAATACCAGGGTGTAAAGTTCTAAAATACCAAAGTAACACCTATTTAAAATACTAAAATACAAAGTGCCAGAATACCAAAGTGACCCAGTTTCAAAATATTAAAATACCAAGTTCTGAAACACGAAAGTAACTCAGTTTCAAAATATTAGAATACCAAGCTCTAAAATACTAAAATAATCCCATTTCAAAATACCAGAACATCAAGTTTCAAAGTAACCCAACTTCAAGATATTAAATTCTAAATTACCCAATTCCAAAATACCAATTTTCAGATGTCTTTTGTGGGCAGGATTCCCAAAGCCAAAAGAATGCCTTAATGTCACAGTGGGATCCTACCTGTGTCCCAAATGAATCTGGGGGTATCTGTGTTTTTCTCCTGAAAAAAATTCCAGTGGTGGCATGAAAAATCCTGGAGTCTCAGGGGAGACCAGGCACTTGTCCCATGGAGGTTCACCAGAAATGAAACCAAAACCGGCAGGATTAAACTTTTCTAACTTTCTTTCCGTTGCTTCTTTTTACATAATTTGCCAAAAACCCACTGGAGGCCTCTTTATCTGTTTCCCCCACTGGTCCCAGACACGTTTATCACCCTCTGGGCACGCCTTGACATTGTTTTATCTTTTTTTTTTATTTGCCAGTTATTCTTTAAGCTCTATTCAGCAGCTTCAGGGGAGCTGAAAATGTTTGTTCTCTCTGGTATTTGTTACTGTGACCCTATGAAGAAGGTGGCCAAGGGATTCAAATCCCAAACCACAATGCTTTTTATTTTACAAGTCCCTATTTCCTCCAGCCCTCTGCTCTGCCATGGGCAGCAGGTTGGCTTTAGGGTCTCTCTGTTCACACCCCTGACCCTGGTGCAGCTCCTTGGTGTTTCCCAGAGATCAGGCCACGACAACTCCTGTGGCAAAGCCTAATTACTGCATCAAAATTAACCTGCCACCTCCTTTAGGTCTGTTAATGAGTGTAATTATCTGAGCAGCACCCAGAGATCAGGGCTCTGTGCTGTGTAGTTCAGGAAAAGCAGCCTGGCCTGGGGCAGGGACAGGGAAGTAGGTCTGGAGTGCCCCTGAGGAGCAGGTTTGAAATATCAGTTTAAAGAAGTGCATTTTTCTCAGCTTTTCTGGGGCAAAGCTCCAGTGGGGCTCAGTGTCCCCCTGTGTGGTGATGTCTTTGCACTGAGGGCACAAACACAGCAGTTTTGGGGAAAACCCAGACAACAAATGAACAAAGTGCTTTGGAGCACCTGCAAGAGCAAAAGAGACTCAAACAGCTGCAGCCCCAAAATAGGAGGCACAACTCAAGAGTGTGGCCAGGAGCTCCAGCCTCGAATCCTGCACAGTTAAAGTCAGGATGTGCCTGTGTTATTCCCATTTTCCTTTCCTGATCGCTGAATGGAACATATGCCCCACTATAAGGACTGGCAGTAGCTGCTAACTCCCCATTTTCCCTGGAATAAAGCCCGTAAATTGCTTTCTCATAAGCTCAGCATGACACAGGGGAGGATTAAGCACTCATAGATAATAAGAAAATGTCAAGAACAGCGGGAAACGTTTATTTTTTTTTCCTCAATGCGAGCGTTTCAGAGGAGCAGGGGCCACTCTGGAGCACTCCAAAATGACATCTCTGGCCATGCAATGGGCTCAGCAGTGGCTGGATCACTGTTTTTATGGGAAGACACATGGGTGTCCCCTGCAGCTCAAGCTCAGAAGGCAGGCAGGGATGACCAGGGCTCTCTGGCTCAGCAGTTTTTTGCTGGAGCAGGACACAGCCTGGCACCTTCCTTGTCAGGAACAGCACATAGGACTGCCAAAAACAGGGGTGGTGAACTTTTTTTGTGAAACAAAGGTTTTCATGGGGCAGGCATCCCCCAGGAGCTCAGGCTGGCTCCTGCCCTGTGCCCTGCAGAGCCTCCCGAGCCAGGGATGCCTCTTCCAGCTGCAAGAGCTGTACATGAGCAGTGATGATGAGGCTGAGAGTCTCCATCCTGGCACTTCAAAATGCTGCATTTCCAAGGGACGGTTTTAGGGCAAGGTGTATTAACAGTGTGTTCACCCAAACTGGAAGGCAAAAAGGGTGGAAACCCAAAAAAAGTGCAGGAAAAACTTTTTGTGCTTCCCTTTCTGAACCTTTTCCCCTCTGGCACCTCTCACCAGCCACTGCTGTCAGGATGGTGTCTCCTTGTCAGTCAAGACAGAGCAAGGCACTGTTCCTCTTCTTCACACACACCAGTTTCTATTCCTTCAGTTGCTGGGCTCATTATTTATTATTATTATGCTTCTCCATTTTATCCTTCCTTTTTTTTTTT
>VZTZ01030499.1:361981-409512 GCA_013400955.1 Drymodes brunneopygia
CTCCCCCCCTCCCTCCCCCTCCCTGCCCCCCCCCCCCCGTCCCTCCCTCTCTGCCGTGGGTAACAGACCCATTGAACCGCTGCGGCTTCATCGACAGGGAAGGGCAGGTTAGGAGCTGGCTGGAAAGGTTTTTATTTGGGGTATTTTGGGTGGGAGGGGGGAGGCAGCGTCCTGCCAGGAGCGGGAGCTGGAATTGGTGTCAGAGCAGCGCTGGGAAAGTTCGGCTGGGCGCTCCCAATTACCATCGGCACAGCCTTGATTTGCTCAGCGGGACAGAAATTCCCCCTCTGCTCCAGCGCCTGCATTGAGGCACCCTCGGCAGGGAGGGGTTTTTCCTGATGGGGAATGACAGCCCGGGGAAAAGGGAAAGGGGAGCAAAGCTCACCCCGTGCCTGTCGCATCTCCGGGGTGACCGCATCCCTCGGGCTCCGCTCACCGCCCCTCTCCCTGGACCCCCGAGCCTGCCTGACCCCGCGGCTGTCCGGGCTCAGGACAGCCCTCAGCCCCAGCCTTTGCTTCAGGGCAAAGCCCGAGCCCAGGCGGGACACCCGATCCCTTCCCAGGGCCACTTCCAACACTCGGAGCACGTGGAGAACTGCGGCGCTTTCACCTTTATCAACTCTCCCCTGGTGACAGCAACCAGCGACAGCTTCACGCCACAACAATTATTGAAGCAAATGGCTCCGGGGGAAAGACGCTTCTCCTCTAAAGGCTGCAGGCTCCAGCAGGAAAGAAAACTCCCAGACAAACGTTATGGATAAAGCAGCTCGTTTAATAGCAAAATATCCACGGACCATCCAGGGCGCTTTGAATTTCTAGCGAGAAAATACTCACTTTGATTTGTCGTTGTCTTTTTTATTTTATTTTATTTTTTTTTTTTTTGAAACAGGTTGTTAGAGCGCAGCATAAGGAAACACGAGACAGATCAATCACTGCGAACTGCTGGCAGCTCCCTTTCTCCTCCCCCTCCACTCCAAGGCTGGAGATGGAGAGATGTAGTACAAACCAGAAGAGAGGTCTGGATCCACTTCCAGATTTGCTGCAGAAAGGGCTGCCCCAAAAGTTGGAATTTTTTTAATTATTCAAAAAAACCCACTCCCGGGTAGCTTTACTTTCCTGCAAGGAGGAAGCATTAGCTAAGGCATCTAAGAATGCCTGTGCCTCCCTCTGCGTGCATGACTCTCTCCTTTGTACTCCAAGTTCCTGAAAAAACCTTGCCTGTAGTTTTGGGAAAGTGCTACCACTTCCTTTGTCACAGTCTGACGCACAAAGTCCGACAGCTATCCCATACACAAAAGCTTCTGCATGCAACTTGTCTGCCCTCCACCTGGAAATGGGGCATTTTCCCATGGAAAAGTGGAAAACAACACAGGGACTGACACTGCTGCTGAACATCCCATCAGGGCAGCCCTAAAATCAGAATCATGGAATCCCAGAATGGTTTGGGTTGGAAGGGACCTTAAAACACATCTCATTCCACCCCTGCCATGGGCAGGGACACCTTCCACTGTCCCAGGCTGCTCCAAGCCCCAGTGTCCAACCTGGCCGTCCTTGGGCACCGCCAGGGATCCAGGGGCAGCCACAGCAAATCTGGGCACCCTGTGCCAGGGCCTGCCCACCCTCCCAGGGGACAATTTCTTTCTCATATCTATTCTAACCCTGCCCTCCTTTAGCTCAAGGCTGTTCCCCCTTGTCCTGTCACTCCATGCCCTTATGGAAAGCCCCTCTGCAATTCTTGTAATGCATTAACTGAGAGGGGCTCAAAGGTCTCCCTGGAGCCCTCTCTTCTCCAGGCTGAACAATTCCAGCTCTCCCAGCCTGTCCCTACAGCAGAGGTGCTCCAGCCCCTCATCCTCATGTCCCTGCTCTGTGCTCATTTCAACAATCCACGTTTTTGTCACGCTGGGCACCCAGAGCTGGACACAGCACTGCAGGTGGGGGCTCACAGGGGCAGTGTAGAGGGGGAGAATGGATTACCAATCCTTATAAAGCAGTTTCCACTCCTTCCAGCCAGCCCAGCCACCTCCAGGGCACTGCTCCCAGCCTGCTCTGTGAGTTTTAGCAATTTGCTTCTCCACGGTTTTCAGGCTGCCCAGCTGTCAGCAAAGGCAGGAGACTCCAGGGCACTCCAAGCACTCGGTGCACGGGCAGATCACACAGCCCAGGGCCTGGGAGGGGCACGAGGGCAAGGAAAATAAACTCTGCAATATCGAGCCTGTGTGCTGGGGGGAAAAAAAATCACCCATCAAGCACAATCTGCTCTCTCTGCCTCTGATTCAGGACTGTCTGCTGTGTGAGTCCACCCCTAGCCCAGCATTTCAGCAGAGTAATGCACACGTGTGCCTCTATTTCACCAGCAGTAAATTGAAGCCAACATATATCTACGTGGAGTCAGGCCTCAAAGAGTGAGTCAGGGCCTAAATCAGCGTTGCAATTGAACTAAAATAATCTAAGCCTGCTCTAAATGCACATAGCTTTAACCTGTCACATCAAATGAAAATTATATACTTAAACTGTAATCTTCCTGTTCCCTTAGTCATCAAAAGAGGCCAGATCAAATTAAAAGAAAAAAAAAATAAAGAACAGGGATGCTGTTCAGTGGATGAGGAGGAGGTGGGGCTCATGGAGCAGGATATTCACAGGATGATTTAGGTTGGAAAATACATCCAAGACTGCCCAGTCCAAGCTGTGCCCAATCCCCACCTTGTCCCCAGCCCAGAGCTCTGAGTGCCACCTCCAGCCCTTCCTTGGACACCTCCAGGGATGGGCACTCCAAAGCTCCCTGGGCAGCCCCTCCAGTGTCTAATCACCCTTTCAGTGCAGAAATTCCTCCTGATGTCCAAGCTGACCCTCCTCTGGCACAGCTTGAGGCCGTTCCCTCTTGTGCTGTCACTTGGGAGCAGAGGCCACCTGGCTGCCCCCTCCTGTCAGGGAGTCACAGAGAGCCACAAGGTCCCCTCTGAGCCTCCTTTCCTCCAGCTAAGAAACCCCATAAGCCCCTCCTTATATAACTTAAAATTCAGCTTGAACCAAGGGGTGTTTCTGCCTTCTAGCCCCAAACTCAGCCCCTCCAGCCCTCCCATCCATCCTTCAAGCAGAGAACCAGCAGCTTGAATCCCTGGTTGCATCGGTGGCTCTGCCTTGTCACCTCCTCTGACAAGTCTGGCTGGACAAAGTGACAGCAAAAATCTCCACACCCGAGTTTGTCAGAGCGTGAGGTGGGCAGGGATAAGGGCCAGGCTGCAAACACTCACCCCCCACCAAAAGATGCCATTGTTTGGCTGGGGTTGAGGTTTTGCTGCGTTTTGTTGTTTCACCGTGGTGAAAAATGTGAGTAGGAGCTCTGTCCTTGGGTTTCTGTGAGCACATGAGCTGATAAGGCAGCCCTGGGGGCAGGCACAGGAGCTCCTGCAGATGAAGGGGGTCACTGGTTTACACCCTGACAGTTGGTGTAGGAATGGGATGCTTTGATGGCTTCACTGCCTGAAGTTTCAAGGATATTCACTATAATGCAAAATCAACCCAAATTTTCATGTAGAGCTTTTCAAGATTATTTTACAGAGACTTTACACAGATTTATTTGTCAGGAGGAGGAGTTTTGTTGAAATAACAGCCTCAGCCCTTCAATGGGCACAGTTTATGCTACAAAGACACAACAGCAATGCTGTTCAACCTAATATGAGGGAAATTGTCTCCAATAAAACCTACTGGTAAGGCAGCAAAATGGTTTCTACCCTGAGATTTACAGGATTATAATTCCACTGATGCAAAATTGATGGGTTTTGCCCAGAGAAGCTGTGGCTGCCCCATCCCTGGAAGTGTCCAAGGCCAGGTTGGACACTGGGGATTGGAGCAGCCTGGGACAGTGGAAGATGTCCGTGGCAGGGGGTGGGATGGGATGAATTTTAAGGTCCCCTCCAACCCAAACCATTCTGGGATTCTGAACCCACACCTTTGGCAGCCCGTGCAGGGATTTTGGTAGAGAAGACACATCAGGTACCTCACCATGCATGATTTATATTCATTGATTTTATAACAGCACCTCTGCTACGGGGTGGGGGTTGAAACAGTGCTCACTTAATTCGATCAAAATATGTAAAATTCTAGCACAACTTGTGCAAACAGGGCCTAAATTCCTGTCAGCATCAGCAGTTTACAGGGTAAGTGGGCAGCCAGCGTTGTGCACTGTCCCCACAGCTGATTCCTGTACCCATCAGTGCTCCTGGGGCTGCCTCCTGTCCTACTTTAATCCCTCAGAGCACAGAAAGGTTTTTCCTGCTGACAGAATCATGTCCAGGCAGGTTTTGAGTATCTCCAGGGAAGGAGACTCCAGAGCCTCTCTGGGGAGCCTCTCCAGTGCTCTGTCACCACCGCAGGAAAGTTCTTCTTTACATTCAGATGAAAGTTTGTGTGTAGCAGTTTTTGCCTTGTCCTGCTGCTGGGCACCACTGAAAAGTCTGGCCCCATCCCCTTGGCACCTGCCTTTAAAATATTTGGGTGTATTGATGAGGTCACAGAATCCCAGAATGGTTTGGGTTGAAAGGGATCTTAAAGCTCATCCAGTGCCACCCCTGCCATGGGCAGGGACACCTCCCACTGTCCCAGGCTGCTCCAAGCCCCAGTGTCCAACCTGGACATCCTTGGGCACTGCCAGGGATCCAGGGACAGCCAGAGCAAATCTGGGCACCCTGTGCCAGGGCCTGCCCACCCTCACAGGGAACAATTCCTGCCCAAGATCCTTCCTGAGGCTGCCAAAGCCATCTCACCCCACAAAGAGCAGGGTGAGCCCTGGCTCTGCATGGCTTTCAGCTCTCCCTGCCCTCTGAGGATGGGCTTGGGGCTGGCAGCAAGGCCACTGTGGGTACCAGCCCATCCTCACCAGGGCACTGTGGGTTCCAGCCCATCCTCACCAGGGCACTCTGGGCTCCAGCCCATCCTCACCAGGGCACTGTGGGCTCCAGCCCACCCTCCCCAGGGCACTGTGGGCTCCAGCCCATCCTCACCAGGGCACTGTGGGTTCCAGCCCATCCTCACCAGGGCACTGTGGGTTCCAGCTCATCCTCACCCTCATCCCCAGCAGCCTCACGCTGGCCAGGGCTCAGAGGTTTGGCCTCAGCCGTGACCTACATAGAGCAGGCAGCTCCCTCCTCATCCCCCCTCGTGGGCTGAGCCATCTCAGCTGATCCCAGCCCGTGTCCTGTGCTGTTTTCCAGAGCCTGAGTCCCATTAACCCTTCCCTTCACTTCCATGTCTCTCCTTGAGCACGAGGCCAGTGCCTGGCAGAGCAGCCTGGATCAAAGTGTGCCACTGGAGCTCTCAAGTGCCACCAGACCTTCCCACATCCCTCTTCTTGCGTTAGGGGGATTGGGTTTGGAGTCATTTAGGCTTTAGCTAAGGCATGTGGCTTGTTTCAATAAACAGTGCAGGTTATGAAATGCTGGAGCCACCAGAAAAGTGCAGCACAACCTCACCTCAGTACCTGTGGTGTTTGGAGCTCTCCTGGTGATGCCTTAGGATTTTAGCTTTTATATTTTTCATTATCCTGTACTGCATTAGTGCATAACTCTAAATTCCATATAACATATAAAGTGTTAGTTAACTGTCTTCACATTTTGGTCTGACAAAAAAATCCCTCTAGGCCTGAGAACCAAGGATACTCTACTGCCTCAGTCCCCAAAAAGTATGAACAAAAGTGAATTGGGGGGAAGCAAATTGGGGGAATGTGACTTCATTACCTGAAGCTGTAATTAGGCAATTATCCCCTGATATGCAAATAAACCAAACTTATATCTGTCTGAAAAACTCGTGACCATGGTCCATCTTGGGTGTAGCATTGGAGGCTCCTGCACTGCCCAATGTGCATCTATTGAAGGCCTTTAATAAATATTTACCTTTATTCTCTTAACCTTGTGTAACCTCTGTTCTAGAGAGCCACTCCAAGGCATCACTGTGAGGAACAGCCTGGAAGGACAGGGATGGGACACTGCTGAGGGTGTCCAGGTCTGACCTGGGCACCAGGGACCCCCTGAGCCCCCAGAGCTGCCCCCTCTCCCAGCAGGCACAGAGCACTGCCCTTGTTTGATGCTAATCAAATCACACGCTCCAGGGCTTCTGCCTGAAGGAATAAGGAAAGCAGATTTTTGTTTTTGGTCCCTGCCCACTGCACAATTAACTGGAAGTATGTGAAGGCTTTCCATGTGTTTGTGGCTTTTTGTACTGTATGCTCATTTTGGAGAGGAAAAGGAAAAGAAGAGGGAAAAGGAATGGGAAAGGGGAAAAAACGAAAGGGAAAAAGGGGAAAAGGGAAAGGGAATGGGAAATGAAAAAAGTGAAAGGGAAAAAGGGGAAAAGGGGAAGGGAATGGGAAATGAAAAAAGGGAAAGGGAAAAGGGGGAAAAGGAGAAAAACGGAAAGGGATAAAGGGAAAGGGTAAGGGGAAAAAGGAAAGGGAGAAAGGGAAAGGGGGAAAGGGGGAAAGGGGAAAATGGAAAAAAAGAAAGGGAAAAAGGGAAAGGGAAAAAGGGAAAGGGGAAAGGAAAAAAGGGAAAAAAGGAAAAAGGGAAAAAGGAAAGAAAAAGGGAGAAAGGAAAGAAAAAAGGGAAAAAGAAAGAGATAAAGGCAAAGGGAGAAAGGGGGAAAAGGGAAAGGGAAAACAGGAAAAGGGGGAAAGGGAAAACAGGAAAAGGAAAAGGGATAAAGGGAAAGGGGAAATGGGAAAAATGGAAGAAGGGAAAAAGAAAGAGATAAAGGGAAAGGGAGAAAGGGGAAGGGGAAAAGGGGAAAATGGAAAAAGGAAAGGGAAAAAGGGAAAGGAAAAAGGAAAAAAGGGGGGAAGGGAAGAAAGGAAAAAGGGGAAAAGGAAAGAAAAAAGGGAAAAAGAAAGAGATAAAGGGAAAGGGAGAAAGGGGGAAAAGGGAAAGGGAAAACAGGAAAAGGGGGAAAGGGAAAACAGGAAAAGGAAAAGGGATAAAGGGAAAGGGGAAATGGGAAAAATGGAAGAAGGGAAAAAGAAAGAGATAAAGGGAAAGGGAGAAAGGGGAAGGGGAAAAGGGGAAAATGGAAAAAGGAAAGGGAAAAAGGGAAAGGAAAAAGGAAAAAAGGGGGGAAGGGAAGAAAGGAAAAAGGGGAAAAGGAAAGAAAAAAGGGAAAAAGAAAGAGATAAAGGGAAAGGGAGAAAGGGGGAAAAGGGGAAAACAGGAAAAGGGGAAAAGCGAAAAAGGGAAAAAGGGAAAGGGGGAAAGGGCAAATGGGAAAAGGGGAAAAAGGGAAAGAGAAAAGGGGAAAAGGGAAGGGGTCAGTAGTGAGGCAGTCATGAAAAGCCCAGGGGAATGTCAGGGGTCACCCTGGAGCTGTGCAGGTCAGAGAATGGAGCCCAGGCTTTGGGAACTGCTGCAAGATCAGCACAGAGCAATCCATGGGATCAGCACAGAGCAATCCATGGGATCAGGACAGAGCAATCCATGGGATCTGCTGCAGGATCAGCATGGAGCAATCCATGGGATCAGGACAGAGCAATCCATGGGATCTGCTGTGGGATCAGCACAGAGCAATCCATGGGATCAGCACAGAGCAATCCATGGGATCAGCACAGAGCAATCCATGGGATTGGCTGTAGGATCAGCACACAGCCATCCATGCCTGGGACCCCTCTCTGGGAGCAGAGGCTCTGCAGCCTCCCCAGAGGACAGGGCAGAGCTCACATCCCCTTAACTCCCGAGGGAAGGACAACACCCAGCCAAGGATGTGACCCCTTGAAACAATGCCTTAGACCCAGCTTTAATAAACTCCCACTCCTTCCCTCCCAGCTTTATCTGCCTGCAAATGTTTTCCCAGCCCTGGCTGAGCCCAGCTCCGTTGTCTGGTGCATAGCATGAGATGGAGGTTTTGATGGAGCCTGATTGAAGTGCCAAAAAATGTTCACCCTGTTGTGACTCTGACAAATGGATCCTTCTGAGCTGCTGAGTTTAATGTGCTTTTATTTATTTTTTTTTTTAATTTATTATCAGCCTGTTCCTGTTCTGGACCAGCAAGAGAGCAAAAGCCAAGGGGAAGGTACTCAAATAGAATGGTTTTTGATCTGGTTCAAAACAAGGGATTGTCAAGAGGGAATCAAGAGGAATTTGGGTCATTTGAGTTGAAACCAAGCATACCAAAGTTTCCAAATTTAAAAAACAAAGCCCACCCTGCCCTGCTGATATCCTGCAGAGCCCTGCACAGAGGAAAAGGCTCCAAATCCAGCTGAGCACAAGTTAAAATGGTATAAAATGGGATGCAAAGGAAATGTGATACAGTGTTACCTTCAAAGAAATTCTAAATTCAAAAAAGTTCCCCTAAAAGCTCAACAGAAATGAAATATTTTTGACATCGTTACTCTTTGAAATATTTCCACTCTGTTTCAAGATGGATTCCAACAAGTGAGACGTGTTTTTCCCAAAAGGAAAAAATGCCATCCAGTGAACATTTATTTCTTATTTATATTCTTATTNCAAATGGGAAAAGGGGAAAAAGGGAAAGAGAAAAGGGGAAAAGGGAAGGGGTCAGTAGTGAGGCAGTCATGAAAAGCCCAGGGGAATGTCAGGGGTCACCCTGGAGCTGTGCAGGTCAGAGAATGGAGCCCAGGCTTTGGGAACTGCTGCAAGATCAGCACAGAGCAATCCATGGTCTTATTTATATTTATATTATTTATCTTTATATTGTTATTCTGTTTCTTAGGTCTGGAACTGATTTATAACATATTGCCATGTCAACTTCTGAAATAAAACTATAACTCTTTTACCCTGTTTTTTGGGGGGAAGCCTTGTTTGTCAATAAAGTTCTCCATCCACTTGCTCTACCAGACTACTTTCTGTTCCCTCAGAGCATTATTTGCAGTGGTTTTGTAAAATGAGTAATGCCCCTGGCTCCACAAATACTCATCAATGCCTTTTAAATATTTATACATTAAAAAAAAAAAAACAACAACTAAAAAAACCCCACCAACTTCTCTGTGTTGGGTTTTGGATTGGGCTTTTTTTCCATGTGGATGACAGCGGGTATTGGTCAACCACACATCCATCTTCTCCATGGTTTCCTGGGTATTTATCTCACTTGACATCTGCTCTGTGGTCAGCTCCCAAATTTTTTTCTGTGTTTCTTGAGGGTTTGTCAGGTACCTGAGGCAAGGATTCCATGGATGAGGATCCAGGGGATGTGACCCTGAGGGAGGGGAGAGGCAGCTCCTGCAGGACCTCTGGGAGCTGCACTTCTGAAACCCCCCCGTGCCAAAGGTGCCTTTGCTGTGTCCTCCACCTGCTGATAAAGCACAAAATCACAAAATCATTTAGGCTGGAAAAGACTTCCAATGTCATCCAGTCCAAACTTTGATCCTCACCTTGTCCCCAGTGTGGCAGGACAACTTCCCCTTATCATCACCTACTCCTGTGTCATCCATTCGTAACACCCAGCCCAGAGCACTCAGTGCCACCTCCAGGTGCCACCTGCAGGGATGGGCACTCCAAAGCTCCCTGGGCAGCCCCTGCCAAGGCCTGAGCACCCTNAACATTCCCTCTCTGAAGGATGTCTGGTTCTGGAGAAGATCTCCCTCATTCCTGCACCCTGGGCTGGTGCTTGCATCACTCACCTTGCACAGGGGGACACCCTGAGTGTATTTAAGAGTCACTAAATTAAATAAATGGCTGGTGGGGCAGACCCTGCCCAAACACCAAGCTGAAGAGCCCCAGTCTTTGCTCCCTGCCCCCTCACAGAGTTCAGGTCTTCTTGCAGTCAGAGTGGCCACAGCTTGTGTGTTTTACTTCATCCCTCTTCCACCCTGCCCCATGAAATAAAAGCTCCAAAGTGTGGACAACAAGGGCAGTGTCCAGCTGACTGTTTATAGATTTATTTCCTAAGGCTTCCTTGCCAGGTGACTTTACATGAATGGCATTTTTTTAAACACGAAAACATTATTCTCAAGTGAAAGAATGAGAGGAAATGGCCTCAAGTTGTGCCAGGGGAAGTTCAGATTAGAAATAAGAAAGTTTTTTTGCTGGAAGAGGGGTCAGGCATTGGAATGAGTTGCCCAGGGAGGGGTTGGAGTTGCCAGCTCTGGAAATGTTCAAGAGGTGTCTGAATGTGGCACTTGGGGACGTGGTTTAGGGGTGATTTTGGTGGTTCTGGTTGATGGTGAGACTGGATGATGTTGAAGGTCTCTTCCAACCTCAATGATTCTGTGATTCTATGAAAATAATATTTTAAAAAACCAAAAAAACCAAAACTAAAACAAAACACAAAAAAACTCCAACAAAATTTGTAGATAGTACAACTTTCTCTGCTTCTAAGNTGCCAGCTCTGGAAATGTTCAAGAGGTGTCTGAATGTGGCACTTGGGGACGTGGTTTAGGGGTGATTTTGGTGGTTCTGGTTGATGGTGAGACTGGATGATGTTGAAGGTCTCTTCCAACCTCAATGATTCTGTGATTCTATGAAAATAATATTTTAAAAAACCAAAAAAACCAAAACTAAAACAAAACACAAAAAAACTCCAACAAAATTTGTAGATAGTACAACTTTCTCTGCTTCTAAGCATTTTATCTGATCTCTAGGTTATATTCTGCCTCTCAACCCTCCTTTTTTCCAGGAGATCAAAGCCATGACCCACCCAGATCAGGATGTGTTGTGCTCACCCATTCATGGGGGTGTCAGCATCCACTCCAGCTCCTCCTTAGCGTGAGCCAGGCCAGGAAAAGTGGCTGCCCACAACTTCAGAGCTCATCAATCTTTCATACAGGGCAGTAAAACATAGATGAGCAGTAAATATACCTCTCCTTGTTTCCTCTTGCCCACTAAATCAGCTCCCTGCTTTTAGGGATTCAGCCAGGGCTGGGCTTCAAATATTAAATCATCAAATCTTTAAGCAGTTGGAGACTCTGGAGTCTGTTATTGGGTTTGCATGGCCAAGATTTGGCAGCAGGGGCAGGGGCTACAGGAATTACAAGTTCCCTTTTTGGCATCTTCTCCACACAGAGGGTGTCTCCCAGCCCTTGCACGCAAAGAAAGAGGGGAAACATTTATTTTTAAAAAAAATCAGGCAAAATATAAGAAGGTCATTGAGCTTTGCTTTTGTGGAGCCTTTCTTTTTTAATCTAACTCCTTTAGAGGAAATGACTTGGGTAAAAAGCTCATCCAACTCAAAAAAGGGAAAGAAAAAAAAAAAAGAGAGAGAAATACTCCTGCTGGAGTCACAGTTTTTGACCAAGAGGCAGCTGTTGAGCTTTTCTTTCTGTGAGTGAGCCAGGTCACTGAGAAATGCTTCCAGGTTTGGGGCATCCTAAATTTTTATGCGAAACCTGTTCTAGTGCCTTCTACCCTAAAAATAAAGAATTCTCCCCAATATCCCATCCATCCCTGCCCTCTGGCAGTGGGAAGCCATTCCCTGTGTCCTGTCCCTGCAGCCCTTGGCAATTGTCTCTCTCCATCTTTCCTGGGGCTCCTTCAGGCCCTGCAAGGCCACCCTGAGCTCAGGCCAAAGCTTCTCCTCTCCAGGCTGAACAATGCCAGCTGTGCCAGCCTTTCCTCCCAGCAGAGCTGCTCCATCCCTCTGCTCATCCTGCTGCCTCCTCTGGGCTCTCTCCAGCAGCTCCACGTCCTCCCTGGGCTGGGCCCCAGGGCTGGGGCAGCTCTGCAGGTGGGCTCTCACCTCAGCAGGGCACAGGGACAGAATCCCACAGGTGATGTCCCCAAGCAAGGAAGAACTTCCCGAGATTTTGCCGTCGGCTCCGCGTCTAATTTGGACACAAAAAATGCAGCCTGACAGGGCACCCACCCTTCAGGACTGTCTGCCCTCCATCCCTGGGTGTCGCCAAGCCCTGCTGTCACCCCTGGCTCTGTGGGTGGGGTCTGTCCCCAACCCAAGGAGGCTCCGTCACCTCCCGGGGATGATCCCGGGGCCGGCTCTGAGTCCCTCCCGCTGACACCGCCGGGATCGGGTGTCTGCCAGGCTCTCTGATGTTCGAGTTGCGGCAGACACGACTTCAGCACGCCCCCCTTCAGCCAGCAGGAACCGAAATATCCGTGTTTTTACAGGAATCGCTGAGGGAAGAGGGGGATGCTGAGGTTTGGGATAGCGACAGTCGGGCAAAGATCGCCGCGGGTTAAAAGCTCACTGCTAAGGACAGGAGTGAGGAATCATTGCTAAGGGCATTCAGCACAGGTTGAATTCGCTCTTTTTTTAGGTGCCTCTAACACACTACAGGTCCTACACACCCCGTATTTGCTGTCTCTCCTTGCTTTATATTCCGTATTCCTTCTGACACCTGCAGCACTGCAGTGCACATCTGCCAAAGAGATATTATTGCCCCTTCCTCAGTTCCTTCCCCAGCTTTATGTTTTCTCCATTCCTGAGTGTGAAACAACTTTCATTATCCACCATTTTTGGGAATTTCCCATTTGGAATCCTTGCTGCTCCTACACCAACCAAGGTCCTGTCGCCCCCTCTCATAAACTGGACAGTGCCAGACCTGGGTAAGTGGAATGGCTTTCCCTGATCTCTCAGTGTGGATTTCACCTTTCTGGTCAGGATTCAAACACTGCACAGGACCTGTCCCAAAGGAGGTGCCAGGGCAGTGCTCTGCAGTGTGACTCAGTGTCCCCTTTACTTCTGAAAATAACTCCTTGGGACGTCTACTCATCACATTCCTCTTTGCCACGGCTGCATCACATTACAGCTCCCCGTGGCTTGGGGACAAACCTGTGCACACAAACCTTCTGCCTCCCAATCCTAGGAGGGGAGGATCCCAGTTTCCAGCAGAAATTCGGATTAGCCCCCAAAGCAAGCGATGCTGGGACTCCAATGCACCCAATTTCACCTGACATCTGTACTTTGGGATCTTTCTCTTCTTCCTGGGATGCTGTCCTGTTTTCCTCCACCCTGGCAATGCTCCTCAACTCCCTGCCAGTTCAAATTTCTTAGGCACACACATCCTGTGCTGGGGCTGATGTTAAACACTCCCTAGGACTCCCCCCGGAGGTTTTCTCTTCCCTGCTGACCCCTCCTCTTCCCCACAGCCTCCCCCTCTCCCAGTGCTGGATCAGCTGGAGGTGTCCTTCCCAAATTTTGGCCCTCCAAGAGCTGCTTCCTCCATTTCCTGCATTTGTCTCTGGATGGGCCACACTGGCAACTCCCCCAAGAGCAGCCCGAGGCTGGCCAGAAGCTGAACACAATTTCCTTAGAGTGATTTATCTGATTAGGAGCACACAGATATCAGAATCCAGCCCATTTCAACTGGATGCAGCATGGCCCATGATTAAAATCCAGCAAGGCTCTAATGCTTATGGAAAAGTACTGGAGCACACAGAAAGCCAATGTTCCTGCTCCATCACTGACTGCTGGGAGTCACTCACGTGCAATGCCACACAAAAACTGTCACCTCCCTGGCCAGAGGGGTGCTGCAAGAGAATGTGCCTGTTCTGTTTATTTATTTGGAGGTGTTTCACTTTTGTTAAAATCAAATATTAAACAAACAAAAGAAATCCCCGTGGTGAGGGGTAAGGGAAACACGGGCTGGGCAGCAGGAGAGAAGGCAGCTCATGTGCTTGGTGTTGCCTGGAGAGCTCCAGGACTGCAAATTTTATCAGGGTAATGTGATTTTGAAGGCTAAGGCCGGGCTCAGCACTGCTCAGCACACAGCTCCAACTCACCTGCAGCCTCTGCTCAGCCCCAGCAGAGCAGGGAGCTGGAAATTGGAGCTGACAGGACAAGGGCATCCAGCCAGGATCCCGTCCTGGAGTTCAGCAGAGCAGAAACCACCCTGCTGTGACCCCACAGCTCAGGGGGTCTGGGTTCCACAGCCACACTCAGCCTGTCCTTGTGCACTCTGAGCTCTGCTGTGTGCTGATATCTGTCTTAAAATCATGGAATCATTTAGGTTGGAAAAGGCTTTTAAGGTCATCAAGACCAACTGTTCCCCCACCACTGACCCATGTCCCCAAGTGCCACATCTGCACGGCTTCTAAATCCCTACAGGGATGGGGACAATGCTTGACAACCCTTTCCTTGAATAAATTTTTCCTCATATCCCATCTAAACTTCTCCTGGTGCAACTTGAGGCCACTTCCTCTTGTCCTCTTCTTTGTTCCCTGAGAGCAGAGTCCGACCCCTCCCTGGCTGCACCCTCCTGTCAGGGAGTTGTGGAGAGGGAGAAGATCCCCCCTGGGTTTCTCTTTGATCCACTGAGCTCCACTCTGGTGCTACAGAGTTGAGAAAAAAAAGTTTAAGGAGAAAAAAAATGTTAAAAAAAAAAGTTCTCCTAGGTTCTTGCATTGTAGTGTGCCCCTGGGCTACTTTTTCTGGGGCTGCATTTTCCTGAGGGATTACACTGCTGAGGAAGGAGAGGTGCTAACAGCTTTTTTCCACACCTCTCAGCAAAATCCCAGCTAGCTGGCAGGAAGGCACTCTGTGTGACATCTTCCCCTCTGTACGAAAGGAAGGAGTCTCTGCAGCCTCAGAAATGTGCTCCAAACTTTGTCAGTGAAGTAGGAAACGCAGGTAAGTTCTGTTCTGCTTCAAAATGGTACAGAATCACAGAATCATCGAGGCTGGAAGAGATGTTCATGGTCATCCAGAGAGCAAAAATGAGGGAAAGGTGACCAAATTCTCAGCCATTTTTCCTGCAGGCTGCTTAACAGGAGAGTTTGGTGAAAAAGCAGTGAAAATGCAATGTGAAGGAGAAGGTTTGATAGCTGTCAGATATCAATATGATGGGAGGAAAAAGAAGTTATTTTTAAAGTGGAATGGACAACTCAGAAGCAAATAATCTTAGCAAAAGAAGGAAGTGCAGTTATGATTTTATCTTTTGATCAGTGCATTAATACTTTGGTTTTATTCCCACGAATTCTCTGCAGTGTTTTCTCACTTCCACAGTGAAATAAGGTGCAAGGAAGTTAAGTGGGTAGTCTGTGGTCAAAAATGGGCTTGGACGAGCTGGTATCAGCACTCAACTTCTCTTAAATCCAGTGTCAGGGTTATTCCTCACAAATCAAACATCCTGGAAGGGAAATGTACTATGCCTCAAAGAAACTGGGGTCTCTAAAGCAGTCCCAGGTGTTCTCAGAGATCCATCCTTCACCTCTCTGAGATAAGGACTCCACAGGTCCTTCCTACTTTTATCCCTGCAGGTATTTAAGTTGTGGAGATGTGACTCCTCTCCTCTATTTTTAGTGGGGTTGGCAGTGTTAAGTTTATGGTTGGACTCAGTGATCCCAAGGGCCTTTTCCAACATAAATGATCCCAAATTCTCAGTGACAAATCATCACCATGGCTCCCCACACCTAATTTGGACTCTTGATTTGTGTCACCCAACTCTGCACCTCGAGTAACCAATGAGTTCCTCTCCCCTGAGCTAAATGGAGACAGAAACTCATTAAAGATGAGTCTCAGCTGAGATTTGTTGCTCCCTCCCTGTGCTTCATGCTTGGCAATGATGGGCCCAACAAGCACCCTTCAGGATATTTGACATCAAACCTAAAGCTCCCAATCTGCTTCCTGAAGGAATCACTGTCGTGAGTTCTCAGCTTCCCAGATGATATGCCAAGCATATTTCCAGCCTCCCGAAGTTGTCAAAGGATGCAGACAAACAGATTGATCTCTAACGCTGATATTCTTACATTAAAGAGAAGACTGCAAGCAAGTTTTATGACTTGGAAGGTGGATGAACAGATGTGGTGGCTGCAAAAGTGGCCAGGAACCCTGACAGGGGGCTGGCACTGCCCTGGCAGAGCTCCTGAACAGTTTTATTTCTCTCCAATGAATTTCACAAAGAGCTCTCTTAGGAGAAAACCTCTAACACAGTTTGTTGGCTCAGAAGTGCTCTCACCCATGGCCCGAGTTGCCTCCTGCACCTGCCATTCCAAACCCTTTATTAGCACCTCATATTTATTTTCCCACAAAACAATTGACTCACCCTGCCCACTTCATTGCTTGCCACGGCACTGGAAATCACGTCTTTTACACTTCAGCAGCCTGTGAAACTTGACAATCAATCATCCCAAAGTGCCAACAGCCACATCCTCTGACATACATGGATCTGTAGGAAGCATAGCCTGGAGCCTTTCTAATTTTAGCTTGTTTCAGGATACGAGAAGTTTCAAGCATCAATCATCCAAGGAAAATGCTTTACATACCAAAGTGTCACCAAAAAAGAAAAAAAAAAGAAAAAACAAAAAAACAACCCAGCCTGCTGGTTTGTGTGTAACTGGGGTGCACTGGAAGGATTTTGCATCCATGGATTCCTGAAGCCTGTGAAATGCTGTGTACTCTGTGTTAACCAGCTGCAGTTGCCTTCTCCCAGTGGAACAGGAATATCAAACTGCAGGCAGTGCTCCTCCAAGAGCATTTAAGCCACAAATTCCTGCTACTGATTTTCATTCAGTTTAGAAAAGACTTAATTCTTTGCCCAGTCGCACTAAATTACTGCAGAAAGTATTAAGCTTATGTAAGCAGAATTAACATTACAGCTAAAACCACTGAGCAGCAGTCAGCCCCCAGTTTATCCTTGGCATACTCACAGCCTCCTTTTGTCCTGGCAGGAAGGATGAGCAGCACCTGCTGATCCCAAGGAATGCCCCAAATCTCTGTGCTGGCTGCAGGATCTCCTGCTATCCCGTTTGCTGTTTCACCCCAGGCACCAGCTGAAGACCAGGGCAGTGTGTCCCTCCCACGTGGGAGGCTTAGCATTCCTCACATTCCCTCCCAGCCTTCCCAGATTAGACCCTCTCCAGGAGATCACTGCTGTATTCCTGCCTTCACGAGAATCTGCAAAGTGGGGTGGGATTTGCTTCAAGCCCAAAACCTGTGGCCCTGCCTGATGTCCTGAGTACACTCAGGGTTTTTGTTCTGGGGGAAAATGTTTAGCTCTTGGTTCATCAGCCACGGGAAGCTCAGGCAGCCTGGGAATAAATCAAGGCACAGCACACTTTGGGTTTACCACATTTCTGTGTTCATATTGCCCACCATGCTCCCAGAAGTCCAGCCTTTTGCTCAAAACCTCAGCAGCAATGACTGGGGTCCTGATCTGGCTGCTGATGAGATGGGGAAAATTTCCCCCAGGAAGAGGAATCACCTGCAGGAACATAAGAAATGCTAAATTCAGTGGCTCACCTAACCTGGTGTTCCATCTTTGAAAGTGGAAATGGGCAAAGCTGTTTGGGGATAGCAAGTCTGAATTAATTTTAAATCCTTTTGCCCCAGTCCCCAGCATCTATGATTCCTTGGATCAGGGATGCTGTAGACACAACCCAGGCTGTAACATCCATTTATGAGCCTCCTGTTCCTAACATTGCCCAATCCCTTCCTGGACCCACAGATACTGTCAGCTTCCATAACATCCTGTGACGACGAATTCCAAAATTTCCTGACTCACTGCATAAAAACAAACATTTTGTCTCTTTTCTCTTTCAAGCTGATCTAATAATTTCCTTGTGTCTGCTAATTTTCATTATGGTGCTGCAGGATTTTCTGACTCACTGTTCTGCATTCGTCTTTATGATGTTTTGTAGCCGCCTCGGCTTCCTCTCCAAATTGAAGAATCTTTTCAGCCTCCTCATGGAGCAGCTGTTCCATCCTCTCACGCTGCTGTTTTCTCTGTATTTCTCACATCCCCAGGTCTTCCCTGAGCCCAGGCTGCACAGCCTGTTCAAGATGTCAACACAGCCAGGTTTATATGGCAGCAAAGCCCTGCCATTGCTGACAGTGCATTTCCCTGGGTCCTGGCCACTGCTGCACCTTGAGCTGATGATTTTGGAAGGACATGGAGCTGCTGGAGAGAGCCCAGAGAAGGCAGCAGGGTGAGCAGAGGGATGGAGCAGCTCTGCTGGGAGGAAAGGCTGGCACAGCTGGCATTGCTCAGCCTGGAGAGGAGAAGCTTTGGGCTGAGCTCAGGGTGGCCTTGCAGGGCCTGAAGGAGCCCCAGGAAAGATGGAGAGAGACAATTGCCAAGGGCTGCAGGGACAGGACACAGGGAATGGCTTCCCAGTGCCAGAGAGCAGGGATGGATGGGATACTGGGGAGAAATTCTTTATTGTGAGGGTGGGGAGGCCCTGACACAGGGGGCCCAGAGAAGCTGTGGCTGCCTCATCCCTGGAAATATCCAAGGCCAGGTTGGACGGAGCTCTGAGCAACCTGGGACAGTGGAAACTGGGTGATCTTTAAGGTCCCTTCCAACCCAAACCATCCCATGATTCTGTGATTCCATGACTTTGCAGAGCCCACAGCCCTCACGATGGAGAAAACATCTGCGTGCGGAGTTAAATTACTGCTCTAGCAGACAAAGAGCAGATACGACAGAAAACACATTTATTTAAACTGCTGCACAATGGCAATCTCAATCATTTTCAAATGCCAGCTGAGGGAGAAGTGACTCACATGGCTTGTGCACGGGAAGGCTCTTTGCAGTTTTCAGTGCTGAATTTCTTTTCCTCCGAAGACATCAGTGGTGTGAGTGCAGCCACTGCTGAGTGGCAGCAACGTGCTTGGCAGAGTTTAGACAGAGAGAGAAAGACTCGGTTCCTGCCCTGGGGACCTCAAAATCTAAATGTGACATGGACAAAACTATCCCAACACAAAACAACTGACTGAAGTACCATCTGCTGGACATAAGATCCATTTTAACAAGCAACTGGACATACCAAATATATATATAAAGGCTACAGGTGGGACAGAGTGGGGTCTGTGTTCTGTTTCTGTGTTCATACAGGCACAAAAGGTAGTGGTGCTTTGCTTGAGAAAGGGATTTTCTTTTCTTTGGTTGGGGCGGCTCCAGCTTGTGCTTCCTGAACAAAAACAAAGACAATTCAATTAGAACTCAGCCCTTCTGTGATGCTACAGATCTGAACTCTGGGCAATGTTGTGATGAATTAATTCCCACGCAACAGAGGAACCCGGATTTGGGAGAGGCAGCATGAAAGAAGTGATGGATTTCCTGCCCTGTTGAAGTGCTGGGAAATCCCACCAGCACCTGGTTGGTGAAACATTTGGCAGCCACCTCAGAGTCTGAGTCAGCTGGGAATCCATCCCAGCATGGGCTGGATGGGGTTTGGAGCAACCTGGGATAGTGGGAGGTGTCCCTGCCCATGGCAGGGGGTGGAACTGGATCATCTTTAAGGTCCTTTCCAACCCAAACCATTCCATGGTTCTAGAAAGAGCATTTTGTACTTTGTGATCTGGAGGAGGTCCCGTCACCCAAAGAAAACTGTGTTGCAAATTCCAGCTCTCTTGTAGGTTACAATTTCTCCCTAGGAAATGATTGTGTGATCTGTATTTCACTGCAGGGGAGAAGGGACAGAGGAAGGAGAAAAACTGAAAATTAAAGTGAGAAAGCACAAGATCACTTGAGCAATGCTGGATGCTCACACACCTATACAGGCACAAATTCTGCCTTCCAGGTGCTTCCTGTTTGGAGGTTTTAAATTTGGCCCATTTTCAGTAATTTTATACTGAGTCATATTTCTTCTCAGGCTCCACTCCCTTACCAGCATTTTAAGTTTTCAGCTAAATTTGAGAGAGGGATTCATGTGAGACATGGAGCTCCTAAAAGCTGCAGTGAAATCAGCAGCTGAGTAAGAGAGGAGAGGGATGAATTCTTATTCCATGTGTAAGACAAGATGCAACATTTAAATCTACTTTTGACTTACAGCTGGGCACTTTGTGCATGGACACTTTGCCCCTTCACAACAATAATTACAAAACCTGCAAGTTTATATTACTTTAAGGGTATTTAGAAACTGTGCTTGATGTCTCAATATTTACCTGAAAACCTGTTCAAGAAATAATGTCTCATAGGGAGCTGTACTAAGACTCTTCCTCCTCCTCCACCTCTTCCTTTTCTTCTCCCTCTTCCTGCTTTTCTTCTTCTTCCTTTTTTTTTTTGGATAGAAAATATTTGTAGTCACCATATAGGAATTGAAAGAAAAAATAAACAGCCTTGAAATGCAGAGCTCTGCTTTTTCAACTGTAAATGCAATATCCTTTGAAAATCAAAAATAGAATTAATGTATAGTTTTTAATCTCAACGTGCCAGAGCTTTAGTTTGTGGAGTGAATAGGCAGGTGCTGGCATATAAACAGTCTCTTCTTAGGGAGGTTAGAACAGGTGGTAAAGATGCAAATAGATGCTCAAAATCAAAATGAGAATACAAAATATGTGTAAATATGACAAAAATTTTAGTATTTTTAAATATGCACTTTCTTGGAGCAGTAAACAAGCAAAGATTCACAGCACAGGAACTAAACTCCTGAATGATCTAAAATTCATCTGGAATCAGATAACACAGCCTCATTTCTCTCTCAAAAAGTTCTTATTTCTCTCTTTTATGCAGGAGAAACGACACAACTGAAAGACAACAGCCCTTTGCTTCAATCAACAGTTATCTAAAAGTCTGAATTTGTGTAACACAGACAACAATCTCTGCTCATTGTCTTTCCAGAGTAAATGAAGCTCTACTCTGAAAAACAGCTGGAAATTGCATTGTGGGCTCCTCTGCTCCTCTTCCAGAGATCTCTTGTCCAAAGGCACTCCCGTGTGTATAAATCAGCTTTATCTCAATCTGCCAGCCCTTCACAGACTGCTCAGACTGCAGAAGTGATGGGAATTTCTTCCTGGCATAATCAAATAACCAATCAAAGAATCCATGAGGAGCTCTCAGTCAGGACTACAGGTCTTGTATGAGCAGCACAGACCTTTGTTTTTCCTCTCAGGCACCTCCCACCTGTGCAGGAGTCACACCTGAGTTGCTGAAATAAAATTCTGCCTAAGTATCTCCTTGGGAATGGAGCTGTTGGAATCAGACTCCTGGTTTTGATTGCTTTTCAGGTAAAAACATTGCACTAAAGAATCATTCCTGCATAATCAGAAATGTAATACAAGCATCCATAGATCAGGCATCCTTATGCCAAAGGAATATTGCCTCTCTGGGCATTTTCCCCCAGGAAAGGTGCATTTCTTTATCTCATGAGAACTCTGATACAGGGCCAGGAGAGCCCACAGACAAGCCACATCTTTCAGACATTACTGACTTCCATTCAAAATTCAAGCCAATTAACTTCTACAGAAAAAAAAAGAGTATTTTTCTTGCTTGAAATATTAGTTGGTGGTGCCAGGGTACAACTAATGAGCCTTGATGGCCCTCACCAGCCTCCCCAGAAGCTCACACACTTTCCTCTTTGGTCCAGGAGCTTTAGTGGTCTGCAAATCCCATCCTGGGAGGAGCAGCTGAGGGAGCTGGGAAAGGGGCTCAGCCTGGAGAAAAGGAGGTGCAGGGGGGACCTCATTGCTCCCCACAACTCCCTGACAGGAGGGGCAGTGAGGAGGGGTCGATAAAAGTGAAAAGAGGAGAGGAAATGGCCTCAACTTGCATCAGAAGAGGCTCAGATTGGAATTAGAAAAAAAAATTCCCTGGCAGAGTGTTCAGGGATTGGAATGAGCTGCCCAGGGAGGTCTGGAGTCGCTGTCTCTGGGAGTGCTCAGGAGAAGTCTGGATGTGGCCCTTGGGGACAGGCTTTGGGGTGATGCTGGTGGCACTGGGGTGGCACTGGGTGATCCTGAAGGTTTGGAGCAAAGCAGAAAAGTGTTTGAGGATTTGCACAAATTCTCATGAGGGAAATATCTCCTTTATGGGCAGAACTGCCTAAATTGTCAGAATGAATCTTTCACACTGCAAATGCAATCACAGCATGGTGTCAGTCAGTGATTATCAAAGATTGACTCATCTTGGGAGTCCTTGGCAAATTTTATTGAAGAATCTGTGATAGAAAATTCTCTTCCATTTTCAGCTTTAATGATTAAAGGCCCATCTTTGTTCCCAGTCAATAACTCCAATCACTATCTCTAGCAGAATATGACTGTGATGTATTTACTTTCATAAATAAGAATTTACTGGCTTTTGAGTGAAGCAAAGGGACTGAAAGTGAATTAAAACCTCACAAACAAAAGATGGTAATAAAATATCCAGGTATACTATACCCCTGTTGCTGCATGTTCTTCCTCGCCTTCCTACAGAAGTGATACAAAAGAAAGTGTTAAAAAGATAAATTAAAGAAAGTGTATCAGAAATCAGACAGGGAAAACACAGCAGAAGTTAAAAACTGGATTTAAGAAAATTATGTGGAATTCACTGGATTCATTTGGAGATAATGTCCTCCAAATTAACTCACAAAGCACATTCAAGCTTAACTTTTATGTTGGAAAAGGGCTATAAAATCATTAAATTGAGCTCAGTTTTCCTCAGTTACTTCCAATCAAATCTGCTTCAATTGCAAAGAAAGTTTTGGAGCTGGGTTTTGTTTGCTTGTTCAGGTGGAGTTCTTGTGGGTTTTTTTTGGTAATTAGCTGGTCTGCAAAATGGAAGTTAAATCAGAATTATAGAGAGTCTTATCTATGCTGTATATCATCACTCAGAATCTGGCTTGTGATTCTGTTAAGTGTTGTAGGCTGCAACAGATGCCTTGGCTCAACAGGGAATGAAAAATAATACAAGCTGGTTTTAGACTGTAGATTGAGCAGAAGTGATGAGAGAGATAAAAAAGAAAAAAGAAATATATAAATGTACGAAGTGAATAGAATTTAATGTCAGCTCCTAAGCTGGCTATGGGGGGAAAGAGCTGATCCTACACAAAATCCCAAAGAGGAGAGGCAAATGTCACAGTGCCACACAGAAGGCAGAGGGGTTGATGTGAGTTTTCATGGAATGAGTTAAGGGAGTGAGTTGCAGTGCCAGGGTTTAAATATGGCCTGGGGAATGGCTGAGACAGGATACAGACTTGCATTATAATATGATTTTTCAACATGTTTCTAAAATAATTTTGCCCTGAAGGGAGCAGAATCTGTACTGAAAACTGATTTAACTGGGACACCACTTAAAAAAATATTCTAGCCTCCAAGCTTAAACCTGAAATCAAAATCAGAGAGTAAAACTACAGAAAATTCATGACCAGCACACTGAGTGACCAGCAAGGTCCCTGTCATGTGCTGGAGCTCAGTCTTCTCCTCAAGAAACTCAAACCCAAAGGGACAGACAAAGCAGGAAGGAGAGGCACCACATCCATGGTTTCCTCATGGTCAAAAAGGAAACAAAGAGGAGACAAAAAGCTGGAGCTTCTGGATTTCTGCATCTCCCAGGAAGGGCAGCAGAAGCTGGGGGGAGCTGCAGCCTCCACATTGACCATCCCCTGCTATGGAGCACTGGAGGAGCCTCCTGAAACCCCAGGGCTCAGACAGCCCCAGCTGGCTCTGTTTTCTCTCCTGTGCTCACTGGCAAAGGCTGAGGTAATTTTACCTCACCAAGACTCTTCCAGAATTTCTCCACAGAGCTGGAATTCCTCCTGCAAAGTCACTGGAGAAAAGCTGGCTTGGTTACACCCCAGAATTGAGATGGTTTGAGGCAGTGCCTCAAGGCCAAAATTCCAGTGCTAAATTCCCACTGGCATATTAATTCAGGCACAGAACATGAAACTGCCACCTTTCAACTTTTTGTGTTGAAAATACCTCTGTCCTGTTGGACTTCACATCCAGTGGAGATACTCTGATGGCAATCTGGCAGTCTTTGAGTGTATTTACTTTCATAAAACCCTGCCCAGGTGAGGAAATGGTATTTTAACTTTCTTTTATAAGCATAAAACGAGATACAGAGACAAAAGGTGGAATTCAGCTGGCTGTAGCTGCCTCAGTGTTGCTCTTCTCATCTAAGCCCATCCTCTGTGTGCTGTCTGTGGTGAGTGAGAATAGAGAATTCCTAGAGAATGATTCATGCCATCCCAACAGAAGTGATAATTGGGATGAACTTCAGTGCCACGGCGCTGAAGCGATTTGTCCTGGGGAAGTGGGTGGTGGAACAGGGCAAAAAAGTGTTTTCTGTGCTCTCTCCTCTGCCTCTCCCCTCTTTGAAAAACTGAAAAGAAATCTGTTTTCCACTTTTAGCTCCAATCCTTTCTGTGAGAAGTGCAGCAAGGTGCTGGTTGAACAGGAGTGGTGCTGCATGATGTCAGTGCAGAACTTCTCCTACACAGCTGCCTGACACATTTGCAGACAAATTCCAGCATTCTGCTCTCATTTGAAAAAAATTAAAGCAGCCTGCCAGCCACAAGGGCAAGTCACCCAGGCCAGCCAGGGGATGCATTGCAGTTTTGGCTTCTCTTAAGAGCCAAAAAAAAGGAATTTGATGGCACTCACCTGCCAGCTGAAATTCACAGCAACATGAAAAGTGCTTGGATACAATTTTCCTTAAGGAGGAATTTAGTTCCCACTGAGGACTGTCTCTCCTCATCACTGTTTTGCAATTATGAGTGGGACTTCCCAGTGGCTGAGACTTGCATGAGGTTGTGCAAAAAGGGGCTTTTCCAGCCTTACAGTGACTGGAGCAGTCACTATGAAAAAGGGCAATGGGGAAAGGCCTACAGAGAGGTGTTTCTTTTGGAGAAATATTGCAGCTAGATAAAAAAAAAAAACACCAAAACTCCATTTGTTCTGATCTTTAATGAAAGAGATGATGCATTTGTGATGGATATTCCCCAGGGACCATCTGATCTCCAAACACAGAAGAGCCTGACAAGTGTGAATGCTTGATGCAGCAGCAGGCCTAACTCCCTGGGAAGAGTCAGCATCCAAATAAACTCATCCTTAAATGCCAAACTGAGCTGCACTTTGAGATCTGTAAAACCAGACCAGGAGCAGACAGAAAAGAAAACATTGGCCTCTGTTTCTCACTGCCCAGGGGAGTCTGCAAGGCTTGGAGAAGTCACTGTCAGATCTGCAGCAAACATTAACAACCAGATTTACGAGCACAGCACATGCTGGCCATGGAGAGCAGCAATTTTTTTTTTCCACACAGGCAGGACTCAGATGTCCAGTCCTAAATTATCCTCCATAACTAGACTCTGCTTCCCAATGACCAGCAAGATAAAATAAAAAGCTTGTGGTAACGAGTGGCAGCAGGCAGCTGCTGTTACTCAAGATGCAGACAAAGTTCCCTGGAGTTTTATCTAGGTTTCGTATCATCCTGATATCAAAGAAAATACATCCAAAAGACAAAGAAAATACATCCAAAAGACAAAGGAAATACATCCAAAATTCAAGCAGGACCACTCTGCAATCAGTCACCCTGGGGCACACCAGGAGGGCTTGTGGGTTTGTGTTTCATGTGCTTAGCACAGGTAAAACCCCCACATCACAAAGAGAAAGGAAAAATTACCTGTTGATCTTCTGGGGGTGTCTGGTCAGACTGAGCCTCTTCAGAAGCCCCTTCACCTGCCTTGTCTTCTGTGGGTGCCTCAGTTTCATCTGTGGCATCAGATTTTTCATCCTTGGAATCAGATTTCTCTTCTGTGGCTTCTGATTTCTCCTCTGTGGCATCAGATTTCTCCTCTGTGGCATCAGATTTCTCCTCTGTGGCATCAGATTTCTCCTCTGTGGCATCAGACTTTTCTGTGGCGTCAGACTTTTCAGACTCCTGTCAGCAAAGGAGAAGTCATTGTAAGCTTCAGAGCAAATAATCAACAATTCATTTCTATAAAACTCCTGAGTTTCTTGGCTTGGGAGGTGTTTTTTTCTATTTTTGCTTCAGCTCTCAAATGAAAATACCCCCTTTTAGGGTGTATTTCTCTTGTGAAAGGAACACTTGCATGTTGACCTGGTGGGGTTTGTGTGGGGAAAACATGAATTCAAGCACTTCTCAGCATACCAGGTTCTCTAACCTTCTTCTGGAAAGTTTAATAGAAATCAGTGCTCACCCTGATGGAGCTTCAGGGGAAAAAAAAAGCCTTTTCCACCAGCATGAATTCCAATTAAACACCATCCAGAAGCTACAGGAAAACAGAAGTTATAAAGGATTTCACATTCAGTCTCTTAACTTTCTTGCTTAAAAACATCAGGAAACTCTTCCCCCATCAGTCAATCAAGTCCATTTATTCCAGCACCACGACCCAGCACCTCCTGGGAGGTTCTTTACTTGAAAATATCCTGGTGTCCTTTCAGCCAGGTGGCTGTGAAAGGTCACAGTGGCTCCCACACTGTGTCAGATAAAAGGAGGCCTTGAGTGGGACAGCAGAAATAGGATGAAATGCAAGAGCACAAAGTGCAAAGTCACCTTATTTGGGACAAGCAGTTCTGGGTCAGAGACTAGAAAGTGATTTTTTCTATTGCACTTTGGGAGCTTGTTAGTTAATGATCATCAAGGAAGAAAAAGATGGATGTATTTAAATAAACACGGGATAACTGAGCCATTAGATCATCCTCAGATGGATGAGGTGAGTCAAAACCTCCTCTGAATTGCTCTGCACCATCCCAGTCAGGCTCAAGAAAGAGAAACTCAGGCTGGAACAGGTGCAGAGAGGGCTCCAGGAACCTCTGAGGGAGTGGAGAGCCTGTCTTATGAAAGGGTGACAGAAAAAGCTTCATTGCTTTCATCTATTGAATGTGATGCTGTGAGGGGATATGGTGGCACTCCCAAAATAGATCAGATAAACATCTGACAGGGATAGGACAAGGAAGAGCACTGAGGGAGATGCAAAATGAGCACAAATTGTCTGTAAAAAAAATTTCTAATCATCATCAGTGGGTGTTGCTCAGTCGGACACGAAACAATCAGGCAACTCAGGAGGTCAGCTACCAAGGCTGGGCAGAGAGCAGAAAGAGACCCAGCCTCTCTTTATTCTTATATTTATACCTTTTTACAGACAGTTATGGATTGGACAAAGAGGTTACCACCTCTCAAATTCCATAGGTGAGAAACACAGCCCATCACATTCTCCACTCCAGAAAGAAGAATGAAAAACAACATCCAAAGTACAAAACAATCCTTGGCCAGTTATAGAAACATGGATTGTTTATACAAAATCCATGAGAACCTTTGCTACCAACTATAAACACAGCACTCTAGAAAAATCAGGGCAACAAGTGGAAGATTTCAGAAGAGGTTCGTAGTAGAGGAGCTGAGGTAAAGGATCTTATTCATTAAAAAAGAAAATTTGACCCCTTCTGAGAGGTTTTATCTGGGGTGGCTTCCTCTGGAAACAGAGAATTGGATTCAGGTCCTATCCTGTGTCATCCTGAGTCCCACAAGCTTCAGGAAGAGCAGCACATCCCTGAGAGGGGAAAAACTCCTTCCCATCCCTGTGACAAAGCTCTTCCAGCTCAGCCACCTGGCTGGTTTGGGGTTTGCTGCTTTTCCATAATTTCATTTATCTCCACAGTTAAACAGAAGCTCTCAGTCATGTTCCCCTGTCCTTTAAACTTCCCAAGTCCTCCTCCAGTGTCTCCACCACAGATATTTCCTCAGGCAGTGCACTTATCCTGCAGAACAGGGCATGTCTGGCTGCCTTTTATCCCCAGAGCTGACTGGCTGAGGGATCTCTGTCCCAAGCTGTGCTGTGGGACATAAGAGACATCCTCCTGCTGACAAGCTCTGCTGGATGGGGACAGAAATGATAGAAAGGAGCTCAGGAATGTTAGGAAGCAGATATCACTGCAGTTTGATGGTTTTGCTGAAACTTGACTGCCTGTATGGCTTGGTGCTCTTTTGGCAATTTTCTCCTGAATCATGGAAAGTCAGTTTTCCACCTAAGTAATAAGAGAGTGGGCACAAAGGTCCCTGAGTTCTCCTTCCTCTGCAACTGGAGCAGGAGCTGATCAAGATGAAAGCTTTAAAAAGCAGAATGTTCCCACCTCACAGCACTTTCACACTCTGTCACAGCTGCACGAGTGTTTCTGCCAGCACGTGGGGGATGCCTGGGGAGAGGAATGAGCAGCTGGGAGGGAGCAGAAGGAGCCAGAGGAAGGAGGAGGGAGAGAAGACAATTTCTTTTTCTGGCAATATCATCTCATTTCAAGCACACATAAAACTGGGCTCACTGCACTCCGATGCTGGTGGCATTGGTATTAAAAACAGATTAGAAATCTTGTTTGGCTTGGTTTGTTGTTTACTTTTCCCCCAAAAGCTAACAAAATCTTTGAAGATTAAAACCCGTAGTAACACAAACAGAAACTGAAATTCCCTTGTGCAACATTGTGTTAATACATTATTTTCTTAAGGAAATGGTAACTTTTTACAGATGCTTTCCTTGCAGAAGTTCTTCACATAAAATGGAGAATGTAATGAAAATTAAATTAATAGGATTATTGACTATGGTTTGGGTTGGAAGGGACCTTAAAGGATCATCTCGTTCCAACCTCCCTGGCACCTTCCACTAGACCAGGTTGCTCAAAGCTCTGTCCAACTGGCCTTGAAATTTATTAAATACTTATTTTCAGCACACAAATATTAACATTTCATTAAAATCCATGCACTCAGTATTTTTGGCTGGGACATAAAATGCATAAGGACCACAGAGAGCATCCTAAAATAAAATGACCCTAATTGTGTGAATCCATCTCAGATGAATCACACACTTAAATCACAAGGCACAAAAAAGAGTTGTAGCTGAAAGAACCAAACTCTAGAAGCAGCATGTTATCAGCCAGAACACACACACACACACACACACACACAGAGTTCTTGTTAATTATATGGAGAACTCTGACATTCAGAACATCATGGTTACACTGGCTCTCCATAGAAACACAGAATTTAATTTGCAGCTAATTCAAAATGAAGTACCATTTCTGAAGATTGGCTGACAGGTCATTTTCTCTTTAAATGAAGTGCACATAGCACAAATTTGTAATTCAAAGCAGATTTAGGAGAAGGTTTCTTCCACTAACTTAAGCTCAAGTATCTACAAATTGGGGGAATATCAAGATTCTGGATATTAAGATCAAGAATAGTAGGATTAAGGCTTCAAGTATGCACAATATTTGAAAACAGACCCTCAACTCATGTGAATCACTGAGTTCATTGTGTCAGACTAAGCATAAAAGTGGTGCCAGCTTTAAAAAAAAAGATGTACCCAACTTTTGAGGCAGCTGAGAGTGACACAGCTGACCCCAAACATATAAACTACACTGATTATAGCTCAGATCTACACATGTATCCTATTGGGACATCACTATTCAAGATTAAACAGGATCTTTCAGAAATCTATCACAAATTTGAGTGATCTTTGGGTCAGGCATAAGGCACAGCTGCCCTTAAATCCCAGCCTGCCCTGCACTGTGTTTGGAATTAATCTAGACCAGGTGAGCTTATTTCCCTTCAGGTGAGGAGGTATTTGGTGTTAATAGATTAAATTACTTATTAACACAAGCACTACATCTGCTGCTTCTCTCAGGCTCAGAAAACTCTTCTTCTCAGCCCTGATAAATGATGCTTTGGAAAACACAAATATCATTGTGGTGAGGAGGCAACAGGAGAGAGGTTGATGAGAGCTAACAGATGTGAGCTGAAATACCACAAATATGGATTGATTTCCTGTAAAGTCACTGAATTTGATGGGCACATTGCACCCTTTAAGGCAATAGATGTTCTTGGTACGATAAAATCACAGAATCAGAGAATCACAGGATTATTTGAGTTGATCATCTTGTTCCATGGGCAGGGACACCTTCCACTATCTCAGGCTGATCCAGCCTGGGCTTGGATACTTCCAGGGATCCAGGGACAGCCACAGCAAATCTGGGCAACCTTTTCTAGTGCATCACTACCCTCACAAGGAAGAATTTCTGACCAATATATAATCTATACCTACTTTCTGTCACTTGCAGCCATTCCCTGTGTCCTGTCCCTGCAGCCCTTGGCAATTGTCTCTCTCCATCTTTCCTGGGGCTCCTTCAGGCCCTGCAAGGCCACCCTGAGCTCAGGCCAAAGCTTCTCCTCTCCAGGCTGAACAATGCCAGCTGTGCCAGCCTTTCCTCCCAGCAGAGCTGCTCCATCCCTCTGCTCATCCTGCTGCCTCCTCTGGGCTCTCTCCAGCAGCTCCACGTCCTCCCTGGGCTGGGCCCCAGGGCTGGAGGCAGCACTCTAATATATAGAACATACTGAAATATAGAAACAACAAGACCAGAGAATCTGCAGAACTGAATGTGTATTTGCACTCAGAAATGGCAGTGACTTGGCAATGAATTTAACTACAAGTATTTGTTGCAAAGTTTTAATTTGTTGAGGGAGCCCCAAAAGGTTCATCTGCTTCCTCAGATGGAAGGAAATAAGATCAAAACAGTCCTGGTCAGGATGCTGTTGGACTGTGCTGTGAAACAGCACATGGCCATTAAAGAATTTCTCTACTCCTGGTGCAGCATGAGACAGAAGATGGATGGAAAAAGAAATAGAATGTTTGAAGACAAGCAAACCAAACAGGTATCAGCTTCATATTAATCTTTGTCACGTCCCAGCATGGTAAAAATCCCTAGAAAGCAAATGCTTACTGCCTTGTGGTGATTCTATGCTTTATAGTTTGCTTCTTCATCCCAGGAAAAAAAACAAACCAACAAAACCCACACAATTTTAAAGAAGAGATTAATAGGAAACCTTGTCATATGTGTCATCATCACCATCTCTTCCACACCTGAGCTACAATTCCAGTTTTATGCTGCTGGAAATCAGTGTCACGAGCCATCCATTGTGCTGAGCTAAGGTGGAGCTGACAGAGAATGAGGGGGAAGCAGAAGCAGAGGCAGAAGCAGAAACAGAAGCAGAGGCAGAAGCAGAGCAGGAGAGTTCTTTGCTTGACAAAGCACAGGCAGCCTCTGCTGCAGTGGAGATGCTGAGAAACACCTCTGCAAGGAGTGTGTGTGTCTCTCTCAAACAGGAACAGGCTCTGAAAGGGAGACCATCACAATTCCACATTTACCACGGACTTTACAAACATTCTCACTTATTTGCACTCTCTGGACTGAAGCCACCACCAAGGCAGCAGTTAATCACTGTAAACAAGACTTGCCTGCTACCAGTGGCACTGGCAAACAAATCTGCCCAGCAGAATGTACCAAACTTATTATTTTCAACATTTCCAAGGTTGTCATGAAGTAGAAACTGTAATAGCCTCTGCTGACAGCTGGGAACAAATGAATTCTAAAAAATTGTTACTTTGCTTCACAGATACAGCATCTACCAGGACCTTGCATGAAGGAGCAGATAATCTGTGGAGTGGGAAAGTGGAAAAAAGCAATTTTCTTTATCTCACTGATTCTCCACGTATCTTTTATAATGATTATAATATGTGCTACCTGCAGTCCTTTAAGCCTTTCATGGCTTTGTGGATGTTAATTAAATGAATTCTCACCAGACCCTTGTGAGGTAGGCAAGTCATTTTTATTTCCCTGGGTGGGAGATGGCACAGCTAAAGCAGAAAGTTTGAATCACTCTCCTTATCACGCAGGGACTCGGTGTCAAAGACATTTGTAACAACTGGGGCTCTCCCCTGGGTGTGTTTTCAGCTGTGGCTCTCAAAGCACTTAGCAAAGGCTCCTTTTTTTTCTGCTTTTGCAGAAGAGGATAAACAGAGATATTTGCAATGGTGTTTCAGTCCAAGCTGCTGCAGAGCTGGACCCAAGGCAGATCTCCAAGGCAGCTCCTCAGCCAGGTCAGCACAATGCAGCAGAGTTCTCCTGTCACTCTGGCTCATCACTCCCTTGATTAATTTCTTTTGTTGGCTCACCCACGTTAAAGATGGCAGCATTTTATTACCATCTAATATGATCTCAGGATAGCAGAGCTGTAATGCTCACAGTTATAAAACTTCTAATTAGAAGGAGATTCTAATAAAGAAAAAACACATTGATTCTGTAAAAACAACATGAGGTAAAAATGGGGGAAAAACCCCAAAATAAAATGTTTCTCTTTTGCCAGAAATATATTAGAACATTGTCAAAACATGATGGAGAACCACGGGCAGACTTGCCAAATGGACTTGAGGAGGGGCTGGGTGAGCCTTTTTCTCCTCCAGAGACAGTGAGCTCCGTGGTGTCAGTGAAGGGTGGGATGGGTCTGACCCCAACCCCACTGCCAGGGACCAGGACAAACCCTCTGATGGAGGGGCAAGAGAAGGCTTCCTGTAACCAGCACAACCTAGAAACTGTGTGAGGGAATCTGCATCATTTAAAAGCTGAAGATAATAAAACACTGCTTTGTGTTAACAACAACAACAAACCCATCAGCTGGAGCCATGGTAACAAGCCTGCAGTGAAAGAAGGGGAAAAGAAATATTTTCTAGTATTTACTGAACCAGCCACTTTTTTTCCCCCCTAAGAACACTTTGCTGCTCCAACATCTAATGTAGTGCTTGTCACTGCCTCTTGTGTGACATGCTGAGTCACTGCCTATGTTCATCTTTTATTAAAATCAAATAAAAGATCCCTGTGGAAGGACAGAAGTGCATACCTTTGTGCCTGGAGGAGGAGCAAGGCCCAGGAACGAATAAATAATGTTTTCTTCCTTGGCAGAGAAAAAGGATTCAAAATCCTGAGAAAGGAACAAACAAACAACAGAGAATTGATATCAAAAATCAAATAAAAAGAACAGGAGGAAGAGAGCAGCCTGGGCAAATCCTACATTGATGGGAATGACCATGCATTTGTACAATTGTCTGCATTATCTGAGCCCCAGGAAGAAAACACAGATAAAGGAGTTTCACACAGAGTGGCAAAATGAATAAATGAGCAAATCTCTTCAGAGACTTACACTTTAATTATATCCCATCCATGGCAGAATCAGATAAAATTAAGTGTCTCATTTTAACGTGCCTCAGCTGTACACTCCAAGGCAAAGCTATTCCCATTTAAATGCTAAAATGAAACTTGCTGTGAGTAGGGACACAAAACAGGCCCTCAAAACTCTGGAACTTCTTTATGGCAAATAAAATGCAACAGTCAATATGACAGCACAAGTGACATGGTAACAAGGAAACTTTATCTTAAAGAAAGGCACTTTGGTTAGAAAATTAAGTTATTTTCAGCCCAGCTTAGGAAAGGTTGTGCTGTTCTCTCTGATATCCATGTACCAGCCAAAATGTCTTGTCCACTGGCGAAATGAAATTATAAATCATCACATTAAATGCCTGTTTTCAGTGGAAATGGAACTGAAAAGACCAGGGATGCCTCCTATTCTGCCATCTAGAGCTTACATGCCCTTTACTGCTTTCACCTGTACAACACTCCTATCAATTAAGGAAGTTTTGCTATCAATATTTTTGATATTGGGAACTTCACAGCTCACATCTTAGGCAGGTGAAAACCAACCAATATTTAAGTTCCAGCAGAATCTCCAGTCAGAAGTGACTGGCCCAGAATCACACCCAGCTCTGAGACAGGGCACTGAACATGTCCTGCTGTGTCCTACACTGCTGCCTTGATCATGTTATCATCCTTCCTCTAATCCCAGATAACTCCAGGAATAGAAGCCTGTAAATAATAAGGTGCTGAGTCATCCTTGAGACTTGTTTGTAAAGCTGGCTGAGGACCTGAGTTGTTTTATTGAACTGTTTTAGTGTTTCCAGAGTATAAATTATGGGAAAGGCTGGAGTGGATGGTTTTGAAGTCACCTTAATGTCAACAAGAGTGGAATCGATGACATTTCAGTGCAGTTTGGAAGAGCTCTACAGGCATGACAAATGACAGCCCATTTCAGTGATTTATCTGAGGGACAGATTGGCTTTCACACAGCCACACCCAGTGGGAACTGGTCTGTCTGGGAGAAGTCCTGGAGCACATCTTGCTGCTGCCCCAGGACACCCATTTCTCAGACCATCTTCTCATCTAACCCAGGCAGTGTCTGCATCTGACCCATGAATTTAGGAGTGGTGCAGCAAACAAGAAAATGAGGATTTTCTGCAATTTGAAGGGCTGGAATTCGACATGGCCACGCAAACACAGGGAACTTGTGCCCTCCTGCACACCCCATACTCATAAAGCAGCCTGAGCAAACCATGGCATGACATGGCAAGAGCTGGGGAACAAAGAGAAGACAGCAACAAGGAAAAGCCATGAAGTGGGCTAGATATTTTATATGTCTTTTTGAGGAAAAGCAGCCCATGACAAGCGTACTAAAATGCTCCAGGAACACAAAGCCCTGTAGATAACCAGGCCTGAGGACATGAGTAAAATGTATGAGTGACCAGACAACTCCTTATCAGAAATGAGTATAATCTTCCATCTATCAGGTGTCCCTTGGCAACAGGGAGAGTGCAATGACATCCCAGAGTAAATGGAGGATCACTTATTTCTTCACACTGAGGAGGAAGCTATCATGAATTAAATAAGAGATAAAGAAATGCCCACAGAGATCATGGAATAGTTTTTCTGTTGTGTATTTCCACCCATGCTTTACTAATGGTGACTTGTTCACATCTCCATTTGCTGACTGACTAAAGATAACTGTTCCCAAGGCAGGCAGTAAGAAAAATGAGCAGGAACAATTTATTTCAGGCAAGCAATAATATTTTTCCTGTATGAAAAGACATAAATGGTCTAAGTGGTGCCATTTGTCAACTGGGCATCAGCAAAAAATTCTTCCCCATATTCTTGGTACGGCACCAGGTCAGAGCAAACGGGGAGGGCATGGAAACAACATCCTGGGAGTTTTTTAGAATTCAGATGGCCAAAGCCCCAGCCAATATAAGCTAACTTTAAAGCTACCCTGCTTTGAGCAGCAGGCTGCACTGCAAACCTCCAGAGGTCCCTGTATTTCCATAAATTTGACTTTAGCAGTTACATAAATGATAGAATCACAGAATGGCCTGACTTGGAAGGAAGCATAAAGATCATCTCATTCCAATCTGGGCAGGGACACCTTCCACTATCCCAGAGTGCTCCAAGCCCCAGTGTCCAACCTGACCTTGGACACTGCCAGGGATCCAGGGGCAGCCACAGCAAATCTGGGAAACCTCTGCCATGGCCTCACCACCCTCATAGTAAAGGATTTCTTCCAAATATCCAATCTAACCCTGCTCTCTGGCACTTTGAAGCCATTCCCCCTTGTCCTGTCACTCCAGCCCTTGGAAATTGTCTCTCTCCCATCTTTCTTGTCAGCCCCTTTCAGGTACTGGAAGGTCACCCCAAAGCTTCTCCTCTCCAGGCTGAACAATGCCAGCTGTGCCAGCCTTTCCTCCCAGCAGAGCTGCTCCAGCCCTCTGCTCATCCTGCTGCCTCCTCTGGGCTCTTTCCAGCAGCTCCACGTCCTCCCTGTGCTGGGCCCCAGGGCTGGGGCAGCTCTGCAGGTGGGCTCTCACCTGAGCAGGGCACAGGGACAGAATCCCCCCCTCACCTCTGCCCACACTGCTTTGGATGCAGCTCAGGACTCAGTTGGTTTCTGGGCTGCAAGTGCACATTCCAACATCAAATAAAAATCTTAGGTAATAATTCAGAGATGTTTTTTAAAGTATATACAAGGGTACTTTATTCTACAGACATCAGTTTACAGAAGAAAGCAGAGATTTCAGCTTAGAAAGAAAAACAGATGTTTACTTTCCATTTCTTTCCTAGTTTTCTAGGGGTTTTTGTTAAGCAAAAGCAAAGACAAGAGCAGCAGAGGGCTCAATATATTTAGCAAGTGACACAGATGCAGACGTCTGTCTAGACATGAGCAAAGAAGCAGCTTAAGAAAGAGATCAAATAAGGACATAAATGCCAGCACTGATGGATTAGAATGGATACTTGAAATTGGTGCTGTAGCCAGGCATACAAAATGAATCAATTTCTAATCTATTTCTTCAAGTGGCAATGCCAAAGAACCGAGAGAAAAATAAGATCTGGGCTATTTTATAAGAGTGCTCCGACCTCGTGGAAACACTGCTCCCAGGCAGTGTATCTTCATAAAAACCCATCCATAAGAAACCTCCATTTTACAGAACAAGCTGGGAGTGGAGCAGCTCTTCATGGTCACCCAGAAGATGCAGATACTTTTATGCACCTGCAGAAAAGCAGATGAGCAGCAGGACTGCCTTTGCTTGCTCAGTATGTCATTCTACTCTAGCACAAAAAGAAGACTCCTCACCTGTCCCCAGAACCCCCTTTCCTTTCTACCACTCCCAAAATTACACTGAACTGCAGAAGAGGACATTGGGCATTGGACATTTCCAAAGGACCATTCCTCCAAGGCAGGAACCACTTCATTACTCCTGACAGGTGTTTCTCTGATCCATTGGTCATGGCCTTCAAGGAGATAATGAGGCAATCTCCTGAAAACTACATATTTTCTGTTGTCTGACCTCAACTTTCTTTGCTGCATTTTTTTTCTCATGCAGCTTGTCCCACCTCCAGTGGACATGGAGCAGAACATATTTTACAAAATCCTGGATAATTCACGTGGGAAGAAACCTCAGGAGACCACCTAGACCAACCTCCAGCTCAAAGCAGGGTCAATACTGAGTTCAGACCAATAATCTGCTTTTTGCTGCAGCCCTCAAAATAGTTGAAGGTTGTCATGTCTCTCTCCAAACTCCTCTTTCTCACGATAAGGAAGGAAATATTTAATCTTGACTTTTTATCTCCCAAGGCCAGATCTCCTAGGCCATCATGATGCAATGTGTACACACGTGCACATGTGTGAATGGGAGCCAAACATTGATAAGAACAAGTGATAAGACTGTTGGTAAGAAGGGAAATGAGGGTAAAGAGTGATCCTAGAAAGAAGAATGGGGAAAAATGAAATGGAACAGATTTGATCTAAAAAAATTAAAAAATAATAAATAAAAATACTAACTGTGAATGAAGAAAATAAAAATTAGCAGGAAGGAGAAAGGGAAAACATCTTACAAAAAAAAAAAAAGAAGAGATGTAAAGAGCTTGACTTAACACAGAAAAATGAAGATTAACTGAGGATATGATTCCCATTTACAAATATATTGGATTGGGGCTGTTGAAGCTTAAGGGTGATTTGGGCCTAGCACGAAATGGGTACAAACTGCCTGCATTTAGCCAGGCTACAAATCCAAAGGTTTTCAGATGCCACAAGACTGAGGCCCTTAAAGACTCATGAGAGCAACATATTTTAAAAGGACTTTCATGGATTCAAGATCCTGGACTGGAGTCACACAGACCCTTGCAACCCTCAGGGATATTTTTAATAAAATGGTGTGGCACACAGGGGAAGATGTATCAGATAAACATTAACCAGCCTAAAACAATTCTGGATTTCAGAGCAATGGCTCTGCTGGCCCTGAACAGGTCGTGCAGGGAAGCAGAATGCAAATCCCCAGGTTTTTATTGTAGAATTTGTCACCTGGGAGGATTTTGCAGCAGTCTGGCAGCCCCTGGCCATGTTCTCAGCCCACTCACACTCCCTGTGCAGCTCCCTTGAGGCTCCTTCCCCTGGGGAGAAGGGCAAGGCTCCTTCACTGATATGGATCTCATTACCTTGTTTATTTGGAAATAATGATGCTATAAATTAGTCTTGGTTATGCACCCACTGGGATCATTAGCTCTGAGCTTTGAGAGCTGGATAAATTGGAATTCTGGAGACTTTTAGACTAATGGTAAATTTGGTTTAGTTTTTAAATCAGTAGCTGCAACTCCTTGCCCCATGTGTCTTTGCAAAGGACTATTTCTTCACTTAAATTTATTACAAGATGTAGATTATTTGGCCTCCTGAAATAGCTTCAGACATGGAGTAAAAACTGTGTATTTATCATTTACTGTCAAGACTGACCAGTTGCAACACTTTACAAGGCAATTACTCTTTAATTCCTTATATAACTTCTCCAGGGAACATCAGAAATATTTATTGCAACACTGGCTGCCACAAAACCCAGAGTAAGATATACCAAATTGTACTTTTTATTGGTGTAGACTGGATGCTGAAATGCACATGAACCACAATACACCAAGTTCTCTTTTAGGAGTTCTATGAGAAAATGAGGAAACAGCTGCACTCCAATATTCATATTATCAACTTTTGCTCTGAGAGCACTGAAGTTAATTCTGAAAATTGTAAATCCCTGCTCCCCCAGTACAACCTTGCAGTGGTTCACACTGGATTTGTGCAGTAACTCCAAACCAGGCTCACTGCATGCCCTGAGTTCCAGAGCACTTTGCAGGTTCAGTTCAGCCATCAGATCTCAGCACTTCCCAGACTCTGCATTTCCACCCAGACTATGAGAAAATAAAATGTCTCAGATTATCTCTTCTGATTCACAGCCCTAATATTCACATTATTATCTTTCTCTGCTTTGAACAAACTGTCTCGAGAGAAAGAACCTGCTACAAGCACATATGAAAATATAAAAGCATCTGATGAGCACTACAGTTGCTATTATGAAGAGTTGGATATTCACTGAATAAGCAATATAATGCCAATAATTCAAACCACATTCTAGAACTATTCCAGTAAACAAACATTCCTACTTATTTGTATAATACAATGGAAAAAGAAGATTCCTATTCACAGCCTCTGGTACCTCAGATATCTACTAAACATCCTTCAGGCCCAGATAAGTCCAAACAAACAAAATATCAACACTCTCCATCAAAACTAACTGAAACTCCAAGGAGTTTCTCCAGCCAGTTTTCCCTCCATGCCTATTTTGCTTTCAAACACAAATGATCTTCTGCTTCATTGCTTTTCTGTGCTTAAAAAATATTTCCTGAGAATTGTTCTTTCACAGTGAATCTCAAATTGTTTTAAGGAGTTTGTTTGACACTTCCTACTGATGGAAAAGAGTATCTGTCTGTGAGAAACCACTCTCTGAAGAGATTTAAATTTCCAAGCAGCTTCTTACCCCACAGTACCGCTCCTCGTTGAAGATCTGTGGAGGGAGGGGAATTCCATTCTGAGGCTTTTTTTCACCCGGGACATTCTCTCTCATCCATTTCCTGTTGTCCTCATCTCCTGCTATGTCCATTTGCTGAAAGTCAATCTTGTTGGCCTCTAAAAAGCCCACGACTTCTTGCTGTTTCTTTTTTATCTGGGTGGGAAAGAGGGAAAACAACATTCCTCCTTTAAAAAGAAAATGGTTTCCTAAAAGCAACTGCTATTACAAGAACTCAAGCAAGTTTGTCAAATTTACAGGATCTTTTAGGTTGGAAAATATTCCAAGATCATCGAGTCCAACCTTTGGCCAAACTCTACCTTGTCCCCAACCCAGAGCACTGAGTGCCACATCCAGACCTTCCTTGGACACCTCCAGGGGTGGGGACTCCAAACCTCTCTGGGCAGCCTCTTCCAATTCTTCACAACCCTCTCCATGAAAAAATTCTTCCTGCAAGTTGGAAGTTCCTGAAATGGGATTCACTACTCCAGTAGCCCTCAAATTTTTGAAGCTGAGATTCAACATTTTCTGTCAGCACCCAGAGTGCTGCCACTACATCCCTCCCACCACACACCCACCCCTTCTTCCCTGGATGCAGTGAAAATTCCAGCTAAGAAATGAGGCTCAGCAAGAAGCCTCCTAGTGTGTTCCCAGATCTGGGAATGTGGTGTACAGATACCTATGGTGATCCTGCCTGAAGTCAGTAAAGGTCTGAAAATGTTCATATTTTCCTCAGCATGTCACAGCCTCCTTCCTACCAATCACATGTGACATTCAGCTTCATGTGAACCATGTTTCTCTCTGTCTCTGTTCTTTAATGTCAGGCATAAATAAATTTCACAGAATCAGAACCAGAGCACACTTGGGATTGGAAGGGATCCTCCAGTCCAACCCCCATGCCAAGGCAGGGTCACCTGGAGCAGGTGACACAGGAAAGTGTCCAGGTGTGTTTGAGATGTCTTCAGAAAAGGAGGCACCACAACCTCCCTTTTTCCTGTTCCAGCCACCCTCAGTGTAAAGTTCCTCCTCATGTGGAGGTGGAACTTCCTGTGTTTCAGTTTATGGCCATTGATCCTTGAGATTTAATATAAAAATATGAGTGAAGGCTCAAGAAAATCCAGCACAGCTGAACTCCTGTGCTTAAATACATCCCCAATACAGAATGATGTTCCAGTTGGACCACAAGGAACATGTTACATACAAATAAAGCTTGTTACACACAGCCTCTGTGACACCTCAAATTCACTCATGGCCCTTATTCCCTTTGATGCTAGTTCTGCATAGGCATGGAGCTGATAACCCATTCCTTCACCCTGAAAATGTAACATTCACTATCCTTCCCTGCTAAAGGAATGCTACTCCTAAGCAGCTTTTAAAGAACTTGCTAGAATGAGGCATGAAGGTAATTTTTATATCTTGGGATTTGAAACCATGTCCTCCATATGTCAGACATCTGAACACCTGAAATGAAAGTGACACCAAGCTGGTGTAAATCAGAGGGACAGGCAATGAGATGAGAAGTAAATCAGGGATTATGTATTTTCATAATCTAATAAAACAGAAGAGCTGAAGTCGAGTGATGGCCTATTATCCTGGAAGGATAAATTCTCATGAGTAAGGATTAAGTTTCTTTTCCTTGTACAAATAAAGAAGCATCCATCTACACATATGCTTGCTTATAAAAATAACAAACATAAAATTCTGCACATTTTTATGACAACAACAGAGGTCTATGGTGAGCTAAAAAAGCATATCAGTTTGAATGAAAACACTAATTCAGCGTGGTCAAAAGCCACGCAGTTGACAGAGTTCAAAGAAATTCTATTATTATTTTCTCGTTTTAAACAGATAAAATTTCATTACTGGCTATTTAGCTGCAGAGTTGTTTGCAGAACACATTCAGGCAGCAGAAAGGATTGCTCAAGGGACATTTCACTGGAGAAAGTGGCAGGATAACGTTTGTATAAATGGTTAATAAAATCTGCAGGAGCCAGCAGCAGGAGTAACATCACATGCTCTGCCAGGCAGGGCACTCAAGTGCTGTCAGCTGCAATCCCAGGGTCAGCCTGTCCCCTTGGACACGGGCACTGCAGGAGATAGGGCTCCTGGAATAGCTGCTGCTCCAGACAGACGGTGCCTCTGAGGAGATAATGGAAGTGGAGCCAGAGATTCTGGGCTCCCCTGCTCAGAAAAGCTGAAACTTTTAAACCTGGCTTAATAATTTCTCTTTAGCTTGAGGTTCGTAATGCACAGGAGGCTCAGGCAGCAGCAGGCATGAAAGCAAAAATCAGGCAAAACATTTTGTGAAAAAATTAATGCTGAGGTAAAAAAGATACATGGAATTATGCTGCTTAAGGAAAAGGCAAGGAGCTTCTTACTATGACAAAGACCAAAAACAGAGCAGATGTGCTGTGTCTTAAGGCTCACTATTACTGGGGTTTAAGCAGAGCAAAAGGCTTGGGACACAACCAAGAGTGAAAGCACAAAGCAAACCTTTGCTGTGGGTGGCACTAAGTGGGAAACCAAAAGAATCTCTCCAGGAAGCAGCACTCACAGAGGGAAATTTCAGTTGTAACAACACAGCGAACATGCAAAAGCTTTCCCAGAATGGATGAGACTGCAGGAGCTGGTTTGTGCCCTCACTTGTGAGGCATGGGAAGAATTCAAATTACTTGGGCATAGATTACTTGGAAAGTGGTGATGAGCAGGATATTATTTCAGCAATGCCAATTCTTCTTTCAGCAAAGCTTGAGTTGCACCATCCCTAGCAACTAGTCCCCTAAAATAAGAAAAAAACTGTTTTAAATAAATGTCATCTAGCTAGAGTGTAAGAACTGCCAGAGAAGCTGTGGACTTCACATCCCTGGAAGTGTTCAAGGCCAGGAGGGATGACAGAATCACAGAATGGTTTGGGTTGGAAGGGACCTTAAAGGTCCAATTCCAACACCCTGCATGGGCAGGGACACCTTCCACTATCCCAGGTTGCTCCAAGCCCTGTCCAACCTTCCATTTCCAGGGACAGGGCAACCACAAATTCCCTGGGCACCCTGTGCCAGGGCCTCCCCACCCTCCCAGGGAACAATTCCTGCCCAATATCCCATCCATCCCTGCCCTCTGGCACTGGGAAGCCATTGCCTGTGTCCTGTCCCTGCAGCCCTTGGCAATTGTCTCTCTCCATCTTTCCTGGGGCTCCTTCAGGCCCTGCAAGGCCACCCTGAGCTCAGCCCAAAGCTTCTCCTCTCCAGGCTGAACAATGCCAGCTGTGCCAGCCTTTCCTCCCAGCAGAGCTGCTCCATCCCTCTGCTCATCCTGCTGCCTCCTCTGGCCTCTCTCCAGCAGCTCCACGTCCTCCCTGGGCTGGGCCCCAGGGCTGGGGCAGCTCTGCAGGTGGGCTCTCACCTGAGCAGGGCACAGGGACAGAATCACCTCCCTTGCCCTGCTGATTATGCTGCTTTTGATGCCAATTTGAAGGGAGGCAAGTTCATAAAATGTCACCAAAACCACTGAAATAAAAGGATTTTAGAGGTGTCAAAACCATGAGCAGCAGGAAACAAGACTGGAATATTTCCAGATATTCCTCTGGATAAGACATGAATCCTCTTTCTTCCACAATTTGGAATCTTGCAGGATATTACCAAATCCAAACACCTCTGTGACTAGCAACAACATTATTTTATTTTTTTTATTGCTTGCTGCAAGCTAAGCATTTAGAAGCATTTAGTGCTTTTTTATGCTATAAATAAGTGTCTCCACTTCTGCCTGCCTTAATGAATAGCTCAATATCAGCTAAGTCTGGAGCAGGAAGATAATAAAGCTGGAGATATTTAAAATAAATTTCTGAAGCATTGAGGGGGAAAATAAAGACTGCAGATTTGCTTCAGAGCCACAGTGAATTATAACATTCCAGCATCTGATCCAGAGCACCAGAATGTCACTGGGTTCACTGCATTCACTTGCACAAAGTATTTATTAACATGAAAACCACTGGCAGTGAGTAGGGTGACCATCTAGTGCATAGAGACTTTTTTATTCTTTGTCAGTGATCCTCTGCTGATTTACACCAGAGACTGGGCCCATCTTATTTTGAAATTCAAAAGCAACAACATGCATTTGATGGAGATCAGCCACAAGTTTGAAGAGATCACCAGTGCCAGTAGGACAATTTAAACTTCCAATTTAAACTCTTTGGGGATTGAAATAATTCCTCTCTGGAAAAGCTGTACATGCTTGACACAAAATTTCTATTTAATAGGATTTTAGTGATATATTGAGGTTTGTGCTAACTCCTTGCGTGAGTGAATTTTATTTTGTATATACACCAGAACTTGTTAAAGGTTCACTGAAAGGATTCCTTCCATCCATGTTCACCAGAAAATGGGGAAAACTGCTCCAGCTGAACACTGTGTGTACTCAGCATTGCAATTTGGAATCAGCAATGTGAACACATGCTGAGATGGCTGCAGCTGGACACACACCCAGCACACCAGAAAGGGGAAAATACAGAGGAATATTGCTGTGTGAAAATTCCATAATTTTCTTTTGGAGTCTCCAAATCAAAACAGGCTAAATAGGAGCAGGAAGAGTGCCCATGCACAGCACATGGCAATTTATAAAGCTAATTGAGCAGCAAATCCTTACAAATTGCAAAATAACAAACCTGAAGTTCCCAACTTCCTCTTCTTTTTTTTTTCCCCTTGTGTCTGAAGTTTAATATTAAAAAAAAAAAAGAATGCTAAGTATCAGCAGTAATTTTAGAATGTCAGGGTTAGGAACAGGCTGGTGAGAGAATTCCTCAGCAGCATTCCACCTGGAACTTTAGTGAAGGACCCCCAGTTCATTTCCTACAGATGATGGTCCAATAAATGAGGGCTGTTTTTTGGAGCTTTTCCACTCTGGAATATTCTTAAAGAAATGCAGCTGGTGTCAGGGAGATAGAGATGTAGTTAGAGCCCTGTGCAAGCAGCAGCCAGTTTGTTTAGCCGTGTCACTGGGAGGGAGTGCCAAAGGAAAACTGAAATCTGAGCTCATCTGGGAACTGGATATAAAAGGAAACAGTCCTTTCCCGGTTCCCACCTCCCACGGACTTCCAACCTCCCTACTATTCACATGCCCTTCCCTTCAGCTGATACTCTCTGCTGACAGCTACAGCAGTAGACCTCAATGCTAAAAATCATCAGTATAGCATTTCCAGAGAGAGACACACACATACAAAAAAAAACCAAAAACCAAAAAACAACCAAACAAACAACCCCCCAAACAAAACAAATGAACAAGCAAACTCCTAAACAGCCCAAAATGACAGCAAAAAGAAAACAATCAAACAAACAAAAAAACCCCAAACCAAACAAGAAAAAAAAACCAAACAAAAAAGAAAACACCAAGCAAACGAAAAACCTCCCAAAGCCCAGAAGGTGCTTGGGAAAGAAGTTTTCCTGCCTAACTTTATTCAGCTCCAGGCTCTTTCTTACACTGAGTTCCCCTTTCGCAGGAGCACTGTTCTAAAGTCTCTTTTAAAAACCAACACTTCATTTTCTCCTGTAAACAGTCTGGCATCACTTCTGCACAAATACAATAGCCACTGTTTCCTTCCTCAGTGTATGCATATTGCAGATACTTTCCCAAACAGCAGTAAATCTGTGAAATGACAGATAATTTAGATGTAAATGTCAGAACTGTGGTAAGAGCTCGCAGGCAAGCCAGCCTGAGCTGACAGGAATTCTCTTCTTTGCATCTTGTATTTTCTTTAATTCTTGAGCAGCTTTCAAGAATAAGGTGTTCAGTGCAGAATAAAACTAAAGTTTATTCCTGCTAAGAATTCCAGTGGGTTTTTTTGCCACGTGCAAGCTCCTTCCTGCCATCACCTCGGCTAACTTCCCACCCTGATCCCCGCAGTAAGAGGATGTTAAAAGTGTCACCTACCGCTGTGGACCCCGAAGATGTGGCCACAAAGACTTTGATCACCATGCTGGCAGTGATGGGGGTGAATCAGCAGAGCAGCCCTGCTATCCACAAGTCGCCACGATCCCCGGAGGAATCCAAATGTTCCGCAGCTCCTGGGTCCTAAATGGATCCCCCCCCCAGCAATCCGGCAGCTTTGCCCTCTCCCTCTCCCCGGGGTCCCGGGTTTTCCCACTCCATTGGCTCTCGGGTATTTCGGGACGAGGATTGGTCCGTAAGAGGAGCCAGAGCAAGGGGTTTGCACCTGCCCCTGGCCTTATTGCATTAGATTGACAGGGTGGCAGCCCAAAAAAGGCAAGGGAGAGTAGTGCACCAATGAGACGGGGCTGGAGAAATATTTGGGAGAGGGGGAAGGGACAACTGAGAAGGGAGAAGGGACGGGGAGCTGGCAGCTTCGTGCTGGGGGCAATCCCAAAGCTGCCGGGTTGCATGGGCACCATCACAGCTGCAGGAAAGAGCTTTCCCAAACCACTACAAGGCTTTGGAGTTGTAGCTGGAAATTTCAGATTATGAAAGGGGAAAGGGAGGGTGGGCAAGGAGAGCAGAGATGCAGCAGTAATTCCAGTAGAGATCATATTGATATAAGCTTTGGTTATGAATGCTCTCAGCTTTAAAGAATTCAGATCATCACCTACACTTGCAGGGCTCAGGGACTTTCCTGACACAAATGTGTGCCAGGACACTGCCTGATACTGATTTGCCTGATTAGATGTACCCACAACCCATTGTTGCATTTTCTCCTCCTTTTTGCACCACCAGGGCACAAAGTGTAAGAAGAGGTCCAGAATACACGCCAAAAAAAAAATTTCCCGTTCTCCTGTGTTATCCAGGATGCTCTTTTTTTCCAGTATGCTCTTTTTTTCCATCTGGTTGTCGCCTTCTACCCCAGAGATCACCACAATTCAGTGCCTGCCTGCACATGCTTGCTAAAAGAGGTCTCTGGGCATGAGAGGTATTTGAAGAATGTTAAATGGTCACAGATTATTTTCAAATTTTAGGGGCCAAGTCTGTCTCTGCTGTGAGCAACATGAACTCAGGGAAACTGACTCTGTGCCAGAGGTGAAACTGGACTAGGTTTTAGAAATACACATTTCACATGTTAAGATTGAATACAGCCATGTCTGATCGTGAAAATGCTTAAAATGGACTATAATACTTTATTTCCAGAATTGATTAAATAGGACTAAATACACTATCATATAGTAATAAAGAGTAAAAATGCTGTTGAAAGGAAGTTCTTTGTCTATGTTAACCAGTGTGTGAAGCTGGAAATGCAGTATTTTATGTATGGAATCGGGATCCTGAAAAACCACACTGAAAACTAAAAATAACAGTATGGATAGTTTATTATGGCTCACCATCTGTCATTTCTTTTTACTTTTGAGAGGCAACAGGAGCTCCAGCAAAAAGCCTATTAGAAGCAGGTATTTTCAGAGTATTTTCCTGAAAAAGAACAACAACCACGAAAAAAAAACCCAGTGAGAAAACATAAATTATTGCCTGAAGTTATTACACGTTTGTTTCTCAGGAGATTTTATATGTGAGTATAGCCTGAGGAATGACTGGCCATTTGGAATAGAATGTTTCCAAATTATTTGGTTTTCTGTGCCCTGAAGCAGTACAACCAAAGGATGAAATGGGCTTCACAGCGTACTGATAAACCTTGTGATAATGATGTTAATAATTTATCAGAAAATCACAGAATAAGCTGAGTTAGAAGGGACCTACAAGGATCTTTGAGTCCAACTCCTGGGCCTGCACAGCTCCATCCACAAGAGTCACACCGTGTCCTCAAAGCAGGAAATATTTGCACCACCAAACATCCACGGTCAGATTGTGGGACAGAATTGCCAATGAACTCTCGCTCCTGCTCGGCTTCACCCCTGAAACACTCACTGAATGAGACAGGGAAACACCATTCCCAAAGCCCCAGCGAACCTGGGGCTGGCTGGTGAGGGCTTTGGGTCATGACTCCCATTGTGTGCAGCCTCAAAGGAAAACATGGCTTCATTCTGAAGGGATTTTCCCCTTTTTCAACTGAAGAATGTTGAGTTTAACCCTGAGTTTGGAGCCCGCTGGGTCCCGGCCTGTGTTTGCAATCAGGCCGTGAGGGGCCTCCATGGCCAGGGCACAGCAGGACTCACATCACCAAATTCCCATTAAAACCCCATTGTGGTACCGAAATATGAGGGTGGAAATACACACACACAGGCTCCTCTGAATGGTCTGGGGTGAGGGAAGAGGGAGGCAAGAGGGAGGAAAAGGGTGAGACCTCGCTGGCAGTGTGCTGCCGCCATTTCCCTCAGCGACAGCTGTGGAGGCCGGCGATGGCGGCTCGTGAGGCCCTGAGGGGACAGCACACACTGGGGTGGAAGAGAGGAGAGAATCCCAGAGAGGGTACGGGACAAGGTGGGATCCTTCATTTGCAGGTGCCAGGAGGACAGGGAGAGCACAGCAGGGTGAGAGGAGGACGTGGACCTGGGTGCGGGACTGTGGGACCCTGAGGGGTGCCAGGACATGGGGCTGGGTGTGGGATTTTGGGACACTGAGGGGTGCCAGGACATAGGGCTGGATGTGGGATTGTGTGTCCTGCTAGGCACTGAAGGTGTGCCAGGACATGGGGCTGGATATGGGATTGTGTGTCCAAGTGGAAATTCAGGGCTGCCAGGACATGGGGCTGGGTGTGGGATTTTGGGACACTGAGGGGTGCCAGGACATAGGGCTGGATGTGGGATTGTGTGTCCTGCTAGGCACTGAAGGTGTGCCAGGACATGGGGCTGGATATGGGATTGTGTGTCCAAGTGGAAATTCAGGGCTGCCAGGACATGGGGCTGGGTGTGGAATCATGTGTCCAGGTGAACACTGAGGGGTTCCAGGACATGGGGCTGGGTTGGGATTGTGTGTCCAGGTGGACACTCAGGGCTGCCAGGACATGGGGCTGGG
>VZTZ01030499.1:409554-480387 GCA_013400955.1 Drymodes brunneopygia
TAAAAAAAATCTCTAAAATTCCAAAAAAATTCCCAAAAATTCCCAAATTATCCTCAGGGCTCCTGGGATTCCCAAAGCCATCCAGAATCCCCAAAAAATCTGGTGAAAATTGGGAAATTCCAGCCCATAATCCCTTTAAATCACCCTTAAAAACGACAGAAAACATAAAAAAAATCTCTAAAATTCCAAAAAAATTCCCAAAAATTCCCAAATTATCCTCAGGGCTCCTGGGATTCCTAAAGCCATCCAGAATCCCCAAAAAATCCGGTGAAAATTGGGAAATTCCAGCCACTGAGGTGGTGCCAGGACATTTTCATCTTCGACACAGGAATTTGGGCCTAATTATTTTAGTCCTGCACCTTTTCAACATAAATTCTCCTAGAGTTTCTCCATTCCAGCCCCTGCCTTTTTAATTCTGTTCCAATATCTTTCATTTCATAGCTCTGTTTCTTGTCCTTCACCTTTGGTTTTCCTGTCTTCTTTTCTATTTTATTTACTTCTAAACACCTGCTCTGGATGAGCAGATTCAGGCCATCTCATCAAAACAAATTAAAGCAGCAGTTTTAAGTTTAATTTAAGCTTATTTGCTTTGAAGACAATTTGCCTAGAAAGTGTTGGCAGTGCCAAATCAAATTTGAACACAAATGCAGATCTGTGTACCAACCTGGGCTTTGCCTAATGCTCAAAATATGATTTCTCATCTCTTGTGGGTTATTCCACTGCCTCAAATTTAGCAGGACTGAGGCATTCCTCAGTATTCCATAAGGAAAAATTGTTTATGCAAAGGAATTAAGAGTAATGAAACTCTTCTGATTAAGCCTAAAATGTTCTGTGCAATCCTGAATTACATTTTTAAATTTTCTGTGGGAGCTGTGTGATTCCCCTCTCCCCTTCAAGAAATTTAATTTAAAATGAAATGCCAGCACAAAGCAAAAGTTAGTTAGAAAGAGTTAGAAGGTTCTAAGAAAATGGTTTCATATTTTGTTTGTGAAGGGGATGTGTTAAAACCCATGTGAACAAAAACATCATTTTTACACCCCTCAAATTTTCTTTTCCACAGTTGCTATGCTCCTTTCAGACCCCCAAAATATACAATTTATTATTCTACTGTGTAAAATTCTTTGTCTATAAATGACTTTAAAGGGAGAAAAGATGAATTTCTCTGTGATTCTGTTGTTGCTATGAGGTGAATATGACATTGCCCCTCTCAAAACCTTCTATTAGCAAATATTTTCCTACTTTTCTATTTTTTCCCCACTTTTATGGAAAAAATGAAAGTTGAATTATAGTTTTGGGTCCCAACATTTAACCTCTTTTGTGTTTTAATCTCACTTATGGGTATGTTTAGAACCTAATTCCTTTCCACAATTATGGCTCGAGGCAAAAATTGCCTCTCCTCACCTGAAGTAGATTGGAACATGAGAATAAGAAAATGGAATGGATCAAGCCATATCCCAAGAAATAATTTTTACCAGAAGTAGAGTGTTTAAATGATTCTGCCAGGAGAATAAAACGATCTGTGCTTGTACTTCCCAGTAGCCTCAGTAAAGGAAAAAAAAGAAAAAAAAAAGGAGGAGAAAAGGAAAAAATAAAAGAAAAAAAAGAGAAAAATAAAGACGCATAACAGTTATTCACAAAGGCCTAGAAAATTAGTCAGAATTATTTCTTTCATGCTAAATAGATGCTTTTTACAAACATATTAAAATAGTTTTAGGTTCTTCTCAATCCTCTGTTTATAGTGTTAATATGGCAGCTAAGGTTGGTTTTGTGCTATTTTAAGGCATAAGTTAATTTTGTGATCTGATTTGCTGTCCAGTTCTTTAAAAATGTGACTGAATGGTATTTTTATGACATGAAATACTGGGAATCCCAGGTAGGTTGGTGACCTCTCAGAGAAGACACAAGTGAACATTCTCACAGTGATGATTCCAAGAGCTTCGTCAGTGAGGGACCCTGAAAGAGTCAGAGCATGCAAACCTTTAGAAACACCAGGAACTGAAGAGAAGGAAACACAGAAAAAGGACAAGACAAAAAAGGAAAGAAAGAAATTTGGACAGTGTCCCTATGCCCAAGGTGATAAAAAAGGTAAATTTGTTTTCTGGTGGCATGAGACTCTCTTAAGAAATATCATTGTTCCCTTTCTTTGGCTTTTTTGGTTTTTTTTTTTTTTCAATAATTAGGAAGACAGGGACAACAGCTTTTCAGTGAAAAAATAAAATAAATTCTGTTTCAAACACCAGTAAGAGGAGGGAAGAGACAGAGAGATTCCCTACAATACTCAGTGATCCAAGAAGAGAATCACCTGGGATGTGGGAGCCTCTTGGCAATCCTCATTCCTCAGCTTTAACCCAAGGGCCTGAAAATGGCTGTGCCATTTTTTGGTTTCTGACCATGTCTCACCTGGTGAGTCTGAAAAAACCTTTCATGTGGAAGACAGGTAAAAATTATGCACCAAAGTGTCAGTTTTGACCAGAAAACAGCCATTTTTAGTCCAGGTTGGTCATGGTGCATCCTGTGAAATGAATTTGTGCCTCAATGGAATGGGCATACAGGACAAATATGTAAATGTACATGGAATTCATGTCACTATTAACAGTGAGGAATCTCTCTCCATATCTGCATCTTTTCCCATCCAGACCCATCTTTTCTTAAATCCTATCAGACCACATCAAAAAAATTAGTATAAAACCAGCAATGCTTTTCCTGCTGAGCTTCAGAATTTCATCTTGATTTACCAAAGCTACAAGATGGAAATCAATTCAAAAAACCAGAAGAGCCACTGATTGTCTCTGTTATAATCTCTCTTATTTTATGCTGATGTCAGGAAGTTATACTGGCATGAAACTAGCAGACCAGAAAAAAATAATGACATTTTTTTAAATCTAGTTAGCAAAAAAATCGTTATTGACCTCTACCTGTGGTGGATAATTTCTTGCATGTAGATGTTATAGATCATTTGGATAAAGTGTTTATTTTTGCTTGTCCATGACTACTGGAGATGAAATACATTTTACAGTAATTCTGACAGCTTTTGCAGGAAGGTATTTGCCCTTTTCTTTTACATCCTCTCAGTCCATTCTGGCAAAATAAAATAGTAAGATAATGTCATTTTGTAAATACTTGTGTGAGAATATTTGTGGTCTTATTGTAGTTTTCCTGCAGTGGAAATGTGTTAAAGAAAACATGGGTTTCAACATAAATTCTTGGAATTCTTTTATTCTGCTGGTTTTTTAACTCAGGACCTCACCTGTTTTAAACATAAAATATGAGGTGATCTATAAATTATAATAAACTTTTTATCAAAATACTGCCTGAAATGCCCCAAGAGCTATAGTGAAACTGAATATATGCCTGAAAAAAGGGGAACACACTCAGATTTACAGCCTTGAATATTTTTAAATTCTAATTCTGCTTCAGGAAAAGAAAATGAGAGTAATTCACCCAGAATCCTGGCCATGAGGAGAGGCAAATGGAAACTACACACTGAGAGTAGCCCGTTATTATATATCTTTTTAATTGCTGTTTAGAAACCACATAGACAACTGCACGTGTTCTATGCAATGAGCATTTAAGGTTTATTTTAAAATGGGGTTTAATTCAAAACTGGCTTGAAAATTGTAGAAATCTGGTAAGAAATCCCAGCTGCAGGGATTTTAACAATGTGCTGTTAGGGGCATGTTGGTTTTTGAGTCCTTGCAGACCTGGAAATTACTCTGTTGGTTTTTGTTTGTTGGGGGTTTTTTTTTGTTTGTTTTTTTATCATGCACCTATTCCAGGTGTAGATTCTAACTGGTTGAGTTTGGTTCATCAGGTCATGGCTACATTAGTGAAGTGCATGATTTACAGGGAGAAAACTGATTTCCATAAATTGAAAATTGATTTCCATTGATTTATTTCCATTTATTTCCATCAGCTGCTAGCTGTTGTCCACTGAAATACACAGAGATATGAAATATTTAATGCTTTTAACTGTGAATTATTTGAATCACACAATCCTAGAATGGTTTGGGTTGGAAGGGACCTTAAAGATCATCTTGCTCCAGCCCCTGCCATGGGCAGGGACCCTTCCCCTGGAGCAGGCTGCCCACTGAACATCAGAATTTTGGGGTATTTTGTGAAGAAAGCCCAATTCTGTAGTTGGATGAGCAGTTTAGGAGTAGTAGTTAATTAATAGTAGGAGTTTATATGAGCAGAAAAGGCACAGAGGGATTGCTTTGTCTCAAATAATTTCTCTGTCTCAACGCAGGAGGGAAGAAATGGCCAGCAGCAAAAACCTCCTACCTGAACTCCTCCTACCTAACCCTGCACAGCGGCGTGGTTTACCAGGACAAAAACGCCACTGCCCAGCGCATTTCCTCAGCCAGGCTGCACAAAATCAAAGAGCTGAGGAACGAGATATTCGACCTGCAGAGGAAAATCGAGGAGTCGAGCCTGGAGAACCAGGCTTTGAAAGAGCTGAACCGGCGGCACGCCAGGGCCATCGACAGGTACAACAACGCCGAGAGCCACCTGCAGGAGCTGCTGGCGGGGCACCACAACGAGGTCAAACGCCTCCGGGGGCTCCTGAAGATGTCCCAGGAGGCCGAGAAAAGCACGGCCAGCGAGCTCAAAAGAGTCGAAGCGGAGCTGAGGAGAACGAAAGAGGATCTGAAGGCTTTGGTTGTGCTGTCGGAAGACAAAGCGCTGGCGGAGAGGGAGGAACTTGATCAAAGGTTGTTAGCCCTTAACGAAATGTTGGAAGAAAAGGATGAGAGGGTAAAGGTAACGCCTGCAAATTATTGTGTTTGTGGAATGTAGGGTGGTAGAATATCCTAAATTGAGAGGGAATTACAAGAATCATCGAGCTGGAGAGGTTTCAGTGCAGGAATAGTGGAAAAATTTTGGCTGATTCTTGTCACATGAATGATTCTGATATAATCCTGTACCACAGATGCTGTTTAAACCAGTGCTCTCCCAAGTGTAAGGATTTTTAAGAGGAGGTAATTAATCTTTTAATAGCTCATGTTTCTTTGCTCTCACTGACCCCAACACAAAAGAAACACAGGAACACAGTTTTTACTACAAAACTGGAAGAGTGAAATTTCCATGGTCCTCCAGGAATTAATTTCTATTTCCTATGCATGGAATTAAATAAAGAGCCAGGAAATCATAAGAGAAACTGTAAATATGAACAGCTGAACTTAGACCGTCTTTTAAAAACTCTCTGTTTCCAGGAGTGAGCAGCTGTAAAAATCTCTCAGGGTTGGGTGTCCACCCTATAGATTTAAGAACTGGAATTTCAGATTTATTGGGTTCTGAAGATAAAGAATGAAATAAATCACCAAATTTTCATTTACACTAAGCCTCCTTATTCTGCCACAGTTCATAGGTCTCTGTGAATAGAAAGCCTTAACATTTCTCAGAGATGGTTGTATTTATTAATCCATCAGAAAGGTAATGTATTTTTTTATGACTGAGTGTGAAAACCTTTTCTTTTGTTTAGTAAAATTAGGTTTTAAATTTTTTTTTCTTATTTTAAAAGTAATTTTTCAGATACTTCATTATAGTTTCATGTATGGTCTACAATACAATTTATATTATTTATAATTAGAATATAATAACTGTTGTTATATATAATTATGAGCTTCAATTTCCTTATATTAGCCCACCTATATTTTAAATCTGTCAAGAACTGAAATTTTCCAACCGTCACACTGAATATATCCATATGGTAAAATCTTTTTAAGATCTTTTTTAAACTTTTTTAAGAGTCTGGAAATGCAGCTGAAGCGGAACAGCTGCACCTTCAGTCGTCGGCTGGCAAATGAGAGTAAAAAAATTCTGGAAGCTGCAATGATCACAAAGAACTTGCTGATGGAAATTAACATCGTTCACCAAAAAATTAAGGTATTCCAGATTTTATCCAGGTTTCTGTTTCTGCGGGAAAATTCAAGTATTTAATGTTACCTGTTCATTTTGCTTCTTTTATATTATTTACTGATGGATTTTTTGCTTCCTAGTTGAGTCTATAGTTTACTTAGAAAGCCGGAAATGTCAAATTCTGGCATTATTGTGGGGTCTGTTTGTTAAAAATAGTTCAATTATTAATTGAAACAGAAATTAATGCAACAGAAATTGAACCAAAATCCACACCAATGTATTACCATTTTGCCAGATTGGGGTCAAATATGTTCATGTACTCACTTTAAATGAGGTCCCTCACAGAAACAAATCAAAATGAGCCAAATATTGCAACCTGCAAAACTAGAGCTCAACAAAAGAGTCATGGAAATGTTTGAAGAGTTTGTTCAAATTCTGGTTTGGTTTTTAGACAAATGTTTTGGGGATAAATGGGTCCAGTTCAGCACTTTGTGTAATGTTTGTAAATCAAAAATACAGGAAAACTAAACGGAAATAAACCCAAACCTCCCAGGAATGGGATGTCATGTGAACTGTAATGAAGAAAACCAGTCCACCTTCCAGAAAACCTGGAATCCCTTATGGCTTTTTCATAATTGTTTTTGTAACACAGTTAAAATACATTTATTTATATATTTCTGTGTCAAGCTGATCCCACTGGGGAGCTGTCTCTTCCTGAATGGAATCAAATGTGTGAAAGATGTTAAGGGGAGTTTTCCCAGACATTGAGAAGGGCAGGACTGGCAATCCCTGAGGATTCAGGGAGGCTGAGATTTCTGCACAGGGGGGTGTTTATCCCTTTCCCCTGTGTAGCAGATGCAGAAGTTTCCTCCTGGTATTTGGCAGTGATTTTTCCCTGTCAGAGTCTGATCTCCTCCTGAATGTGCAGATTTGGGAGATGGGAACAATTATAATCCTAGGAACACTCATATAAAACTGTCCCTAAATGCAAATTATTCTAAAATACAGTTCTCACCTTAACACTTCTCTAAAATAGTTCTATTCCATCTCCTTTCCACACAGTTTTCTGTGTGTCCAGGTCTCTGAATTTTTATTCAGATCCACAAAATCTTCTACTGATTTACCACAAAGAAGACTAGACCTGCTTATTAATCTTATTTCTGTGCCAGAACAGAGTTTATTCTTACAAATCCATAGTTTTAGGCACCTGTCTTATATCAGACCATTCCACTTCCAGCATAACTTGTAATTTTTCCCAATAAATGAAGCTAGCTCCTGTTTTTTCCCACTGAAAATTTGTGTGGTGAGAGTGTTACTGAGATCTGTGTTCTGTGTTTAATGAAGATTTCTTGAAGGAAAGAGGAATCTTGCTCAATAAATGTCAAAATGTGCTTCTGGAGTTTATGTCACCACCAGAGCAACAGGTTGTGAAACAACTGAGCACATGACGAGGGCACTGAGTAAATGAATTTTTTTAAAAATCAACAAAAAATAAGAAATAAAGGAAAAAATACTTACTCTGGAAAAATGTAAATGACAAAGCCACCATGTGGGTCTGGCAAAAGGTGAAATCCATGATGGGTTTCATCCAGCATGGCAAAATTAAGCTAGTAAAAAGTAATTTTTAATGCCTATTAAAAGCTTAATTGTGTTTATTTCTTCTTAGGAAAAGGATCGGCAGCTTTACATAAAGAACATTTATGCAAATCGGATGCCAAAAGCCGTGAGGGACAGAAGTGATTGGGTTCCCAATGACTCAAGTACGTCTGTAATCATCTTAATTTCTTCTTTAGTTCAGTGACACTTCCACCGTTTTAGAACTGGGAGGGTTATTCCAAAATAAATGCCAAAGTAGTGCTTTTGTATGGGCTGGAAAGGTGAAAATGTTTAGGAAATTTAAGGGCTAGAATGATAGAAAAAATAATATACATTAAGTTCTACCAAGGAAGAAAGAGTCTTTAGGTAAAAAGTATTTTTTTCAGATGGATGCTTATAGAAATTGGGGAGAAATTTCTATTCCATGCAGCCTTGGCTGCCCAGCATTCCAAGGGCAGCTGCCTGGAGTGGGATTCAGCTGTTTAAAGCCAACCAACTCTGTTGGAGATGCCCCAGTCTGCCTCAGTTGCAGCCAGAATTTGGGATTGAATGATCTGAACATGGACTTCCCTGGCTGAAGCACCTCTTGAAAACACTGATCAGATATTGCTGCTCCTAAAGTGAAGCAGAAATCAGGACTTCCTTCATGTGGCGACCAAAGAGCACTGAGCAAACCTGGCTGCTGGAAATGCTGCCCACAGAACTCCTCAAATCATGGCAGCAGCACAAAATCTTCTCACACTCAGTTGTTTGTTTCTCTCCTCTTCACTGCCTTTGCAAACCCATTAACTCTGCCTTAACCACCAGTGAGCTACAGGGAAAAAGTTGGTAATTCAAGGTATAAAATTAAGAAAAAAACATATTCCCAGTTTTCATCAGACACATTTTTTATGAAACTTTGAATTCTTGTTTTAGTAATACCACATAACTACCATTATTTTTAATTTTACTCACCTGTGGCCTTGTACAATATTGCTATTCAATTATGGTACTTAAATCACTCTTATTATTTAAATTCTTCTTTCCTTTAAGCAAGAGAAAAGAGCTTAGTTGGAGAGAGACATGATATTTTATAATGAAAAACTTCCAAGCAAAGTTGCCTGATCCTCTGGGATTTTTACAAAAAAGTTTCATTCTCTGCCAGTTAATGGATTTGGAAACCCAGAGCTGGAATTGCTGACAATTCGTTTTCCTTTTCCCTCTTGAATTGAATTTTCCTTTAGCAGATTTCTAAAGAGCAACTTTTGCAGGTCATTATTTTCTAGTTGACGTTCACAAAAGTTTTTAGCTAGCAGGAAATTCGGAGCTGAGTTTTTTAAAACGAAATGGCTGGAGGGAGGCTTCCTTAGGTGGTCGGAAAGCTCTGTGCAAGTAACTGAAATGGATTTATTGGATGGAGCCAGGAATTCCAGGAGCTCTGGATGGGAACGGAACGCGGGCAGGTGGCAGCGGCTCACCTGGGGGGGCAGCGCCCCCTAGGCCCGATCCCAGGGAACGCCCCGCTCAGCCCGGCTGGAAAAGATCCTGGAGCAACTGGGAGAGAAACTGGAGCTACTGGGAGAGAAACTGGGAGAGAAACTGGAGCAACTGGGAGAGAAACTGGAGAAACTGGAAGAGAAACTGGAGAAACTGGAAGAGAAAGCTGGAGCAACTGGGAGAGAAAAAGCTGGAGAAACTGGGAGAGAAAGCTGGAGCAACTGGGAGAGAAAAAGCTGGAGCAACTGGGAGAGAAAAAGCTGGAGCAACTGGGAGAGAAAGCTGGAGCAACTGGGAGAAAATTCCTCCCACATCATGAAAGCGAGAGGACACAACCTTAAGCTGCACCAGGGAAAATATAGGTTGGATATCAGGAAAAAGTTTTTTACAGAAAGAGTGGTAAAATACTGGAATTATCTGCCTGGGGAGGTGGTGGAGTCACCATCCCTGGATGTGTTTAACAAAAGATTGGATGTGGCACTCGGTGCCATGGTTTAGTTGAGGTGTTGGAGCATGGGTTGGACTCGATGATCTGGAAGGTCTCTTCCAATCCAGTGATTCTGAGATTCTGGGATTCTGGAAAGCCATTCCAGACTGATCATCAGCATCCCTTTCACTGCCCAGCTGCCAACACTGTCAGGGCACCGTTTTTATGCATTTTATCCTTTGATTTCTGAGCTCAAAACTGGGAATAAGGGTGAATGTGGATGTGGGTAAGATCCTGTTTTTGCTGCTGTACTCATGCCAAAACAATTCCAAAAATAAAGGAACAATATACTCATCTTCTCCATCTCATACCCAGCTAATTCTTTAAACATCTCATTCAGTCAGTCCCTTGGAATCTCTTTAAGAAACTACTGGTCTTTCAAACAGTGTTAAACATTTGCCATAATGAGCTGGGTTCCATAAGGATCCCAATTCAGGAAACTGAACTGCAAGGCTTCATAGCAAACCTCCCATATTTACACTAGAACGGAACCAAAAATCAAGCCCATGTGAGCTCTGGGGCATAGGCACACTAATCTGACTTTATATGTTCTGTCTGAACAGGACTTTGTAGTGTATTTTTATTTTATTTATGTGTATAAGTGCTTTTAGGATGTACTGGGTTTAAGATGAAAAGGCCCAGAAATCCAGGTAGCTGTTTGTGTCCAATTTCAGCCTTTAGAGATTCAGCAGAACAAATAATTTCTTTATTAAAGGGCATTAAGATATGCATTAAAAAAAGGTTTAAATTCTTGGTCACATACCAGTTGTCAGAGATATCTTTTGTTTATATCAACAACCTAATTCCAGAAATTACTGTATTGCTAATGCTTGTCCTATCCAACAGGTCTGAGAGTAGACAGATCAGTACAAGTAGATAAAGAGAGTTTTAGAGAACTGCTGCTGCCTCAGCACCAGGAAACAGAGAAACATCCAATCCAGCCAAAAAAGGTGGGAAAGATCTGGATCCAAACCCAATCCCCTGCTTAAACTCTCAGCTAAGATGTGTTTTATCCCCTAAATTGCAGTAATGTACCTGGATAGATTGATCCATCATCTTGGATGTGGATTTTGCACAAGGGTAATTACAGTATAGAAACAACACTGTGATGCAAAATCAGAATGTAACAGCAATAGAAATTACTCATCTTTTTATAAGCATTGCACTGATTGTGTCCTTTCAAAAGTCACAAAGCAAGCATTCCCTTGTTATTTTTACCTTTAATTTCCAATTGTAGGAGAAAAGAGAAGATAAGGGTGGAGCAGGTAAAGCAAAGGAAGCGTGCTCAGATGTCCAGGGTAGAAAAGAAAAGCAGGCAAGCAAGAAAGCACCAATGCCAGAAACTTCTAACAGGACACACAGAGGTAGGTTCAGCATTTCTCTCAGAAACTCACCTGAGCTTTGCAAATTGCCAGAAGTCCTGGTAATTTATGTGGGTCTAACAGCCATTAACTGGCACCTGGCTGACAGGAACTGGTTCCAAATGATGAATGAAGTGTCACTGGAATCACAGAACCACCTGGCTTGGAAAATGCAGCTGCTGGTGGTGCTAAACTGACAGCAGAGCTGCTCTGCAGGGTGTGGCATTTCTAAAAGCACTTCTGGTCAGGGTGGTAAAAATTCAGTGTTACAGGATAATTAACAGTTGTTAATCCACACTAATCAAACACTGATCTCAAAGTGATAGCTGGGAATCTTCATCACAGCTGGTGTGAAGCTGATGTGAAGCTGGTGTGAACATGTATTTCCATGGCTGGGAATGGAAAAGGACTGCAAGGGCTGGGAGCAGCTCCTCATTACAGTGATCCCTGGAAAGAGATTTTGTGTAAATCTCAGCCACTGTGTTCTCATGGAAAAGCTACTCATCTGTAAACATCTTTATTCTGAAGAAATTCTATAGAATAGAGGAAAGAAAAAGCCAGTGCTGTTCCCTCACACAAGTTTTTATCTCTGGAAACATTCCTCTTATTTCCATTAAGGCTTGTGGAAAGAGGAAAATTCTGAGTGCCATCATTCTAAACATGTCTCAAATGGCAGGAGACCTCCAGGTCACACATTCACCCAGGTGGAACAGGTGATGCCAGGTCACATCCCTGTAACCCGGGGTGTGTTAACTCCTGAGCTTTGCACTCTGCCTTTTCAGCCTGCAGCCTTTCCTGAGCCCCTCAGGAAACCAAAGTCATCATTTGTCTTTCAAATGCCCTTTTAAGACTGACAGAAAACACAGATCCTCTGATGCTCCCTGTGAACTTCTGAAGAATCTGTGAAATCTGAGTTTCTCTCATTGATATTACACTTTTATTGAAGCCTTACTTGGCTTTTTTTAGTTCCTGCAACTTTATTTCTCCTTTAAGCTTGGATTATGTCTCATTCTGGAGGGATTCTATGAGTCTCTGCAGAGCACAGGACCCTTTACAAGTCATCCCCTGCACAGATAAATAAGATTACTGTACACACATTCCTTTTCCTACTGAAAAGTGGAGCCCCACATATCCAGGTGAGAGAGTTGCTGTATATTCTGCTCCACACAAGCAACTCTGTTGTGAATTAAGGGAAAGGAAATCCTGCATATTTTTTAAGTTCCACTTAAAAGCCAGAAAGTGACAATTAAGAGTTCAGATCTCACCTGGTTTCTCTGTTGCATTGTACATGGTTTTTCTGGCACTGTATTTAGCCATTACTGTACATAATAGCAGCTAAATCAATTTAACTAAATTCAACATCCTGAAAAAAGTAAAAATCAAGATATTAACCTGGATTCAACAGCAGAATTATGTTGTTCAAATCTTTTTTTCCAGTCAAATTCAAATCAAATTTTTTCCAGTTGTGCAAAATTTGCTCATTATGGAGTTACTTGATGGGCTTCTTTAATAAATATTAATGAAGAAAAATAGATTGCCCCATGGTGTTATGTTTATTATAAATGGTATTTGAAACACAATCAATAGTAAGAACTGAAGCAGTGAAATAAGGATGTGATACTTGCCCTTTTTAAAGCTTCATAACTCTTCGTGTTCTTAAACCCCACACTATTTCAGGGGCCAAACTACTGATGGAAGAATGCAATTTTTCAGAATTTATTAAAGAAATGGAAAAAAAGACAGCGTTTCTTAGACAGGAGTTGAAAACTATGATGAAAACTGAACAAAATCTTCTAAGTGACAGAGTAAATAAGAACAATCAAGAGGGAGAGGCAGTAGAAGAAGCGGAAAAAGAAGAGAAAAAGCCAGATGAGCAGCAAAAGAAGAAAGCCAGGAGTGAAGGTGCAAGTCCAAACAAAGACCCCGTGAGGCTAAAAAAAAAATCCATCTCCTCAGGAGTCGTTGAGAATTTGCATCAGGGGCTTCACACTTCAGGGACCAAATTCAAAGCAGGCAGCCTGAGCAGGCAGAGCCAGGCAGGCCAGAGCTGCAGTGACAGCGCTGTGGCCAGGGGGAAAATCTCCTTCGGGGCTTATGAACCTTCTTTTGGGCAAAGCCCCCTGGGCTGGCAGGACAGGGCACCTGCTGAGAGGAAGAAACACCTCATCAAGGAGCTTTTTGGGGAAGGCTGTTTGCAAGGAGACAACCCCTCGAGTTCCAGCAGCACTGGGGGGAAGGCAGACAGGTGAGGGATGCAAGGAAAATCCCAACTTTTCGTGACGGGGTCAAAGTGGAAAGGGCCCAATGCTCCTCGTTAAAACCAACCCCTGAGAATACACAATTATTTCTGATAGTTAAGTACATCAGCTTACATTTAGAAAATTTAAACATCCAGATTATTAAAAACCAAATGTTTTACCTTTATTAAATGTTTATTAAGTCTTACAAGCAATTGCTTTCCTTGGTTTTTCCAAAACAAGTCACAAAAAAACCATTCTGTGCTCACTGCGTATCCATGAAAATGTGTTGTATTAAGAACATACAAATTATTTCTGATAGAAAAGTAAATTAGCTTACCTTTTGAAAATTTAAACATTCAGATTGTTAAAAACCCAATGTTTTCCCTTCATTAAATGTTTATTAAATCTTACAAGCACTGGCAATTGTTTTCCATGATTTTTTCCAAAACAATTCATTAAATTGCCACAAAAAAACCATTCTGTGCTTGCTGTGTATCCACAAAAAAGTGTTGCATTAAGAATTCCTTAACATTTTTACCTGTTACCAGGTAAAAGTTGTCCATTTCCTCTCCTTGTTTAGGAACTTGCAGGTTTTTCCATTGCCAAGGAGCTGGAATTTGGGAGCTGGGTGGTTTTCAGCTCGCTGACGTGAGCACCCTGCTTTCATAAGGTTCACTGCTGGGTGAGGACCAACAATGCAATAAAAGAAAACACTTTTTTAGTTCCTTCACTCCCCAAACAGCTTCCAGAATTCACAGATAATAAAAATAATTTGCTCCTACATTGTTTTCATGAGCATTAGAAACCTCTAAAGCCTCATTCTTTCCCACTGTTAGAACTTATCAAAGCAGTTTGCCTGGTAACTTCCCCAGCTGACATCCAGAGATGAATGTGCAAGAGGAAAGTATTGTTTTGGAGAAGTCAGGCATAGCCAGTCCCCAAAAAGCCTCTAAAACTCCTTTTTTAAGGTTATGTAAGCGAGGGGAGGAGGATTGTGTTTTGTTCCTCACAGTAATTCATTAAATACTTGCTAAATTGATGTGAAGTTTGGAAAAATTAGGGGCATTCTGTTAATTTTTAAAGGCAGTAGCACTTCAAAAAATGTCAAAAATTACACTGCAATAGCTTTTAAAGATGACAAAGACAGTCAGAGCTGAACCTGCTTGCAGCAACATTTCAAAGGTTTAGAAAAATAATTAAAAAAATAAATTAGTCCAGTTGATCTCAACAGTATTCCCTTATGCACACAGTGGTGTGGGTTTGGCTTGGATTTTGGTGAGTTTAGGGTTTGTTTTGACATTTTGGGTTTGTTTGTTTGGGGTTTCCATGGGTTTTTTAGGAAAACTGCAGTTAACATTAAAGAGATGAGAAAACCTAAGATGAGTTGAAAAGCTTTATTTCCTTAATAAAATCCCAATTATACATAACATTCAATCACAACATTTTTCCTTGATGTTTATTTTCACATTGGCTAAATGCAATCCCTAATAAAAAATCCCAATTTTTAAATTAACATTAAAAAAAATATTTAATTCATATATATACACACAACATAACCTGACTTTTTGAAGTGTTTTTTAAAGGCAGTGCCAATTTGGAGGGGGTCTTGGCCCCTTCCTTCCTGCAGGGAGGCAAAAAGGCCCTGGAATGGCAGAACAGATCATTCCTCTGTGGGAATTCCAGAGTGGGAAATAAATCAGCATCACCTCTGCAGGAACAGCTCTGTCTTCTGCCTCACTGACAGGAGCCTGTGTCTGGCAGCTGAAGGAACCTCTTAAGAGATAAAATCTTGATTAAATATATCGATTTTTTAGGAGAGCCCAAAAATATTCCAATTTTAGGCTGTTTTGCCCCAAGCCAACCAAACCACCTCCCTCTGCCCTCTGGCACCACCAAATGTGATCCCACCTCAGGGTGAAGCTACCACATTTACAGCAAAGAAACAGCCAAGCTCCCAAATTAATCCCTAATGCCAGGACATTTCCAATTTAAAACCACAAATCCAATACTTTCAGATGTTGGTGACAACAGGCCATGACAAAACCTTATGGCTGTGCCATAACAAATCCAAAATGAGGTTCTATAAGCAGCAATGCTGCTCTTTCCAAACTGAAAGACAATCTGTGGGAAGAGAAATCCAAAGGACTGACTGATACCCAAATGGAATAGCAAGGATTGTCTCAGACCTTGTCCCATGAAAGACAACTGTCCCTTTTTGTTTATAAATTAATTTAAAACAGTGATAATGCAAATGCAGCTGGGGACTCCATGGATTGCTGGGATTCCTTCAGCTGAAAGGGTGCAGCATGATAGCCACAACTTTATTGCAGACCACGAGCCAGCAGGTGATTCCCACACCTCCTGGAAAAGAGGGAGAAACCACCATTGAAGTTGTTGGATCAACAACCCCGAGGCACCTGTGCAGCTGAAAACAACCTTGGAAATGCAAAAAATGAAACTCAGGATTCATGAGGCCAACAGGAACAAAACTCTATACACAAAAGGAATACAAGAGATGGGAGATAAATCTGGGCTGGTCCCAAAAAATTCTGTGTTGTCTTGGGAAAAGAGTACTAAATACACAAATACGAGCTGAAGTGTGGTGAGTGCACAGCTAAAATCATCTGCTATGGACCAAGAGAAAACACCTGGCCAAGTCACAGAATGCTTTGCTTGAACCTTAATTCAGGATTTGAGAGAGGTAAAAAGTAAATTTCCTCTGAAATTTCTATCAGTTGTTTTGTAAGTACATAGCTATTCATAGCACACCTGTGAAGAAAATTCCCTTTGGGATGATTTTCTAATTGAAATCTTCCCAGGGTCTATTCAATACAGAATAAGGGCAATGCTCTGTTGGGGTGGAAATAATAATGCAAAATTCCACCATCAGTTCAAGAAACCAGAACTGACCACACAGGGAACAAAGAGCTGCTCAAATATTTGAACTCCCCCTGTGCTCTAGGAGTCAGAGAAGCAGTTCCTGTCAATCCATGGATGCTCTGGAGCTCGGGAATGTCCTTTTCCTCACCTGCCACTCCTGTTGGGAAGGCCACCAGGCGCTCCAGGGGAGCCAACCATTTGCTGGGAAGCACCGTGACTGGTTCAGAGTAGTACTTCCAGATCAGAGAGATCATCAGGGCAGCCTGGAATGGACATTTTTATTAGTTTGGATAATAATACACATCAAAGTACACTCCCAGTGCTATTTGGAAACAGTAAATGATGAATTCTAATTTTGTTGTTTTATCTTCTTCAAAATATTTTTAGATTCAGTATGACCTTAAATTTACCCTCAATATCAGGAGGTAGCAGTGAGAACTTGTTTTCTTTCAAGACCCTGGTTCCAATCCAGCAGAGTCAAACACAGTCACAGCATTTGTTAAATTCTGGTGACTCTCTAGCCTGAATTTCTGCCTGCCAGGGATGCAACTTTAACAGTCCCCTAAGGAAATCTTCAGGCTGACCACTGCCATCCTTGTTAGCACAAAATTCTTTGGCATCACATCAGAACTACACAACAGACAATCTGGTGAGGCACCGTGGGGAAATGAGTGGCAGCTGTAGGTGGAGATCTGCATCCTCAGCAGAAGCATATTTTGCTTTCAAAATCAGAATTTTATTTACAAGTAGCAGAACTTGCCTGGATTTGGGGCCATATAAAAAAATAAACCCAGTGATTAAAGAGCTAAGACAAACTCCAATCTTGTCCCCCCAAAACCAGAAACACAGAGCTGAGATGAAAGTCAAAACTCCTTCCATCCTCAACTACCAGATTTTATCGGCAGCATCTCCCTTCCAGTTCCAGAAACTCTTTCTGTTTGACAAGCTGTGTCATTGGGATCACAAAATGGTTTGGGCTGGAAAGGACTTTAAAGATCATCCCATTCCACTCCCTGCCAGGGGCAGGGACACCTTCCACTGTCCCAGGCTGCTCCAAGTCCCAATGTCCAACCTGGCCTTGGGCACTGCCAGGGATCCAGGGGCAGCCACAGCAAATCTGGGCACCCTGTGCCAGGGCCAGGGCCTCAGCATCCTCACAGGAAACCATTTTTTCCTAATATTCCATTTAACCCTACCCTCTGTTAGTCTGAAGCCATTCCCCCTTGTCCTGGCACTCCAGGCCCTTGTGAATGTTCTGTTTCCATCTTTCTTCTCAGCTCCTTCAGGCCCTGCAAGGCCACCCTGAGCTCAGCCCAAAGCTTCTCCTCTCCAGGCTGAACAATGCCAGCTGTGCCAGCCTTTCCTCCCAGCAGAGCTGCTCCAGCCCTCTGCTCATCCTGCTGCCTCCTCTGGTCCCTCTCCAGCAGCTCCACGTCCTCCCTCTGCTGTGGGAGCCCTGAGTGACCAGTTATGGGCTAATAAACACTACTGAGGATTTGGGTAAAGTTGCAGCCATAACAGAATATTTCCTTACCTGCAATATGTAGAATACAATATTTATGACCCACTTTATTTTGGCTAATTGGGCAGTTCGTGCTTTCACTGTAAGGGAAAAAAATATTACTTTCAATTACTTATAATAATGAGGTATAATTAAATAAAATTAGTAATTTTTTAATATTTCACAATTTAAGGTTGGACATTACTCTGTTTAAAAATCTATTTCCAAATTAATTACAGCTATATTAAAAACACCCTTCTGCAAAAAACTGCCAGTTCTTTGTCAGTTTCTTTCCTGACGTACTCAAAACAGGATTCAGTGATCAGCATCACTGGGAAAGGATAAATAATTACACAGTGAAGCCCAGGAAATTCCTGGAAAGACAAAAGCAAGCTCTTCAAATAGCTTAAAGAAAAAAAAAAAAGGAAGAGAGAAAGAGAAGAAGAGAGAAAGAAAGGAAGAGAGAGACAAAGAGAGAAAGAAAGAGAGAAAGAAAAAAGAAAAGGAAAGGGAAAGGAAAGGGAAAGAAGGAAGCAGGAAGGCAGGAAAAAACACTGAAAATAAATAAGATGGGGAAGGCAAGTTTTAAGGAGAACTACTTAAAACTGAAAACACTCTTGACAGAATGGTTTCCAGAAACAGGAAATGTTTTTCCCTTTGGAAAAGGGAGCAGACATGGAATTGTACCGTGGGTTTTGAGCTTGTCAGTCATTTTGTTGATCTTCCTTTCCAGCCGGGCATATCTGGCAAACTCATCCATCATACTGATGGTGGCCAGCTCCTGCTTCATGGTCTGGATCTCAGCTCTCATCTCAGATTCCTGCTCTGCATCCTTCTGTAACAACCTGGATATCTAAGAAGCAAAGAAAGCTATCAGTTATTGATCCAGAATTCCACTGATTTGCTATAATGTGTATAAAGTATAATCTCAAAAGCCTCCTGTAAAAAAGGCCCTTTCACTGAGATGCAGGAAATCTTTGGGTAACAAGAGAACAAGTGACAAGGTGAGAGGAAATAGCCTCAAGCTGGACTCAATGATCTAGGTTTTTTCCAAATGAAATGATTCTGTGATCATTCCCATTTCCAGCTCCAGCAGCCAAGTATTCCAACATCTTCTTCCTTTCTTTCACTTTCCTAATTTCTTTTCTGGAGGCACCACCTGCTTGTTGGTTCATGAACTCGTTTGCCAGAGAAATGAAGGCACAAAGGACACAAAATCTTTTTCTTGCTGTTCCTTGGCTAATCTTTCCAGCTTTCCCAAGACACATATAAGTTTTTTCCCCACGGATGCTGTTCTCAGGCCTGCAGTCAGTGAGGGCATTAACAACACCTTCAGTCTCAAACCACAGCAGAAAGATAAGCAGAGGTCTTCACAGAATCTTAGAATATCTGAGCTGGAGGGGACCCATAAGGATCAGCAACCCAACAATCCCAGCCTGGGCATCCCTGGCAGCGCTGTCCAAACGCTCCTGGAGCTCTGGCAGCCTCGGGGCCGTGCCCATTCCTTGGGGAGCCTGGGCAGTGCCCAGCACCCTCTGGGGGAAGAACCTTTCCCCAAATATCCCCCTAAACCTGCCCTGGCCCAGCTCCAGCTGCCCCCTGGGTGCTGTCCCTGTCCCAGCAGCAGAGACTGGAGCTGTCCCTCGGGATGAGCTGCAGATCCCAGGCTCAGTCTCTTCCAGACTGAACGAACCAAAGGCCCTCAGCCTCTCCTCATACGGCTGTTTTATCACTCATCTCTGGTAACACTGAGTTCAGCTTCCCAAATTTCTGATGGTAATTTAAGTTTTAAAGGATTTTTGTCCACTATTGAACAGTGCACACTGATCTCTGTGCCAGTGAAGTTATTTCCATGGAAGAGCAGAGCGACAAGGATTTCAGCATCTTTGTACAATGAGAGTTTATCTGGCAGTCACAGAGTTTATTTGTCCTCAATTCCATTATCCACGCTTCCACAGGAATGCTTCAGATCAGAACAGGGGCACCCCAATTAGTGGTTGAGACTTAAAATTTATTCCTACAATGGCTCAACTCCTTAATCCCCATATCCACCGATCTCCCATCACAACAATGGGGACGTCCATCTGTTGAAAACATGCAAGACTGAGCAAAGCTCTCCTTCATATCCCCAAAAACTGAGAAGCTGTGGATGCCCCATCCCTGGAGGTGTCCAAGAGCAGCCAGGCCCAGAGGATGGTTCCCTGCCCACGGCAGGGGGGTTGGAAGTGGATGATCTTTAAGGTTCCTTCCAGCCCAAACCATTCCACGATTCCGTGATCCATCCTAAGGGCTGGAGGCTCAGGAGCATCCTTGAACACAGCGGTAACTCATGTCCCAGAACTTCACGTCAGCGCCCGGTGTAACCCAGCCACGGGGCTGTGTTCCAACACCTCAGCATCAGCTTCTCCTCTCCAAGGCCAGGAGCAGGACCAGACCCTGCCCATCACAGCGGGAGGGGCACCGGGAGCCCTCTCGAACCGGCACCGCCCCTCCCGCAGCTCCCCCCTGTGAGGAAAGATCCCTGAACGCCCTGCCCGCTTCCTGGGGTCCCCTCCCGCCCATCTCCCGGCCCGCGCCCCCCTCCCGCTTCCCCATGCCGGCGGGGGCGGTGCCGTCACTCACGATGGAGGAGCAGGAGGGCAGGAGGATCTTGAGCGCGTTGCAGAGGAAGACGGCGCTGAGCACCAGCAGCCAGGCGCCGCTGTCCGCCATGGGGCCCGGGACTGGCANGGGAAGGGGCGGGCGGGGGGCGGCGAGAGGCCGGTGCCGCCCCGCCCCGCTGACGCGCCGTGTGTGTTGCAGGTGACGGTGGCGGACGGGGACGCCCCCGAGGAGGGAAGGAGCGGGCAGNTAGGGCGGCGGGACAGGCGGGGCTGCCCCCGGCCCCGGTCTGCCCGCCCCTCACGCCCTTCTCTCTGTCTCTGTGTGTTTCTCTCTGTCCCCGCCCGCAGCCCAAGAGGCGATCGGCGCGGCTCTCCGCGGTAAGTGCCGAGCGGCGGGGCCCAGCCGGGATGGGCGGGAGGGGTCCTCGAGGGCTGCATCCCCTCCTGACTTGTTCTCTCTCCTCAGAANGTCACGTGCTGCGGGCGGGCCAATGGCGCGGCGGTGCGCGCGGGGCGGGGCGGGGCGCTCCCCGATCCGGCTGGATCCTGTTGCGGCGCCGCTGGCGCTGCTGGGATGGGGAGGNCCAAAGCAGAGCCGAAATCCAAAAAGTTACCGACAAAGGTGAGAGTGAATTGGAAGAGGGGAGGGAGAGAAGATGATGCGTGGGGGCATCCTGCGTTGTATCCTCAGTGCACCGTGGTGGAGTGGTTTTATTCCTTGTGGGAACGCTCACTTGGCTGAAGTGTTGTTTTAATGTGCTTTTGCCAGTATTTACAGGTACATTCCATCACTGTGTGTGTAGATCTTTGTTAAGCTTCAGGCATTGCATGGAAATATGGGCACGGATCCATGCGTGTTACAGTGTGGTTTGGTATTGGGTGGAACCGCTTGCCTGTCAAAGTAACTGCGTTAGGACATCAGGAGGAATTTCTTCACAGAAAGGCTTGTCAGGCTCTGGAAAAGCTGCCCAGGGAGGTGGTGAAGTCACCATCCCTGGAGGTGCCCAGGGAAGGCCTGGGTGGTTTTTGACTGCTCTGCTCTGGTCGACAGAGTGGTGCTCGGTTAAAGTTGGACTCGAGTATCGAGGACTTTTCCAAACCAAATGATTCTTTGGATTTCATCACTGTAACAAAAGGGGATAAAATATACAAACATTTTAAAGCAATGTGTTAGGACAGTGAAGAAAAAATACATATTAGCAACTTAAAACCACAAGAGTTTTTTTTTCGTGTATCAAGCTTTCAGGTGTTTGTGTGTGTAAGACAGTGTGTTCATGTGATCGTCGAATTTTTCAGCACAGCTTTCACAGTGCCAATAAGTGAGGTGTAAAATTCTTTGGTTTTTGGGAGAATTAAAACTGATCTTGTGTCTGTTGGCTTGCTGCTGCTTGTGCTACTACGTGTTCTTTGTCATCGTAAGCTTTACTTTGTGATGTGTTAAGAGCTTTGGGCTGACCTAAGTGTGGCCTTTCAGTACCTGAAGGACGTTGATAAGATGGAGAGGGACAATTTCTAAGGGATGGAGTGAGAGGATAAGGGGAATGGCTTCAAAGTGCCAGAGGGCAGGGATGGATGGGATATTGGGCAGGAATTGTTCCCTGGGAGGGTGGGAAGGCCCTGGCACAGGGTGCCCAGATTTGCTGTGGCTGCCCCTGGATCCCTGGCAGTGCCCAAGGCCAGGTTGGACATTGGGGCTTGAAGCAGCCTGGGACAGTGGAAGGTGTTGAGGGTTGGATGAGATGAACTCAAGGTCCCTCTCAACCCAAACTGTTCTGTGATTCTGTAATTTCAGATAAACTGATAACGGTTGTAGGCTTGCTGATGTTTTTATTGTATTAATCCTGTGGAGCAGTTGCTGATCAGGAATGCACCTTCATTCCAGTGGTTTGAGTATCAGTGTTCCCACTCTCAAGGCTGTAAGCCTAAAGAATTTGGGGAAGCTTTCCAGTGCTACTGAGTTGTAGTTTACGTTTTTTTTTTAGCAGTGTCTGTGATGCATCTGCACTTACTGCTGTTCATGGATGTTGACTGATGTATGATACTGATTTTCTGCTTATAACTACTTCAAACAATTAACATTTGTAGATTTTTTTTTAGATTTGATCCATCAATAAAACCTTTTTTGCAAGAACTTTGTCACTTTTTAAAACTTTACTCCCAGTATTTTTTCCAGTTGTGCAAAGTTTGCTCATTATGGAGTTACTTGGTGGACTTTTTTAATACATATTAATGAAGAGAAATAGATTTTGGCAATCAAAGTACAGAAGTCAGTGTGTTGCAATTACATAATTCTGAAATATTTTGTAAGTGGGTGATTAGGGGGTTTTGGTAGTTTAGCAAATCCATCTTGGTTTTCTGTGCTTTTTATTACTTTCAGAGTTTATCTGAAGTAGTAACAATTTACTTACTGAAAATGTACTTCATTGTAGGATAAATCTGAGGACAAGAAAACTCAGTCAAAGGCGAAGAAGGGGCCTAAAGGAAAACAAACAGAAGAGACAAACCAGGAACAGACAAAGGACAACCTGCCTGCAGAAAATGGGGAAGCTAAAACTGAGGAGGTGAAGTTTGTAGGGCTGGGTTTGGGTTCCAGCCTTTGCTGTTACTGAGTTGTTTGTTTTTTTGCTACCAAAGTTTCTTGACAAATGAAATATTCTTTCTTGGGCCCGAAAAGAGTTTTCAGTGAAAACCCAGAGCTGATTTGACCAAAATTAAGGTGGCATTGACAGACACTGCTGGGAGAAGGGACAGGTTGGTGCAGGGACAAAGTACAACAATTAATGAGTTGTTGTTGGTGGAGAAGGGACTGTGCCAGGTGAGCCTTGGCTGCACCAGAGTGGCCCTGTGGCTGAACTTTTTGGAGTCACTGGTCAGGTCACTGACAGCGTCCTCCACTCTGTCTAGTTTTCCTGGAATGCAGAAATAATTCAGTTACAAATTTAGGCCAAGATCTGCAGGGAAAAGCAGTGCCTCTTACCAGGGCAAGTGGATGAAACACAAGTGTGGTAACAGGCCTGGAGCTGGTGTCACTTTCTGTGCCAGTGAATGTCTGACTGAATTTCAGCAGTTCAGTGGAATATTTTGGGTTTAGGTAGATAATGGGGTTTAGTGGGCAAGGAAGAGTCAGGATGGTACTTCAGTGAACAGGAGGATTTACTCTGGAGTAACAGTTGGTCCTTTGCAAGTTTGCAGTGTGAAAAAATTGAGTTATAACTACGAGTTCTTCAGCTGACTCAGTTTTTGGCATTATTGCAGTCACACAATTTTGTCTTTTAATTTGTGCTTGGAATATTTCAACAGCAAACCAAATTTGGCAGCATTTTCATCTGGGGTCCCTTTGGTTCACTGGTGCAGAGATGATGTAAATTCACAAGGAATAGATGATGACTTGGTCACACCACCCAAAATTCCAGGTGTTATTTTATACCAAAGTCTAAAAGAGGCAGAGTCTGTTGGATGTTACGGTTTAGTAATTAAATTAGAATTAAAACAGGGTTAAGATTTGAAGAACATTTTAAATGTGGCACTGAATGTTAAAGGCATGAAGTGTTACCTCATGTATTTTCTAAACACCTCATAAGTAACTGTAGCTGTGTAAAAGCTAAAGTGTCTCCTGTCATAAAGGCAGTAATTCCAATTAAAAATGAAATCCTTTGCAGTGTGTCTTTAGTAACAAATCAGCATCCTGAAATCCACCCTGATGGATCCAAGGAGCCTCTTTGTGACAGCTGGGTTTAGCAGGTCATGATCCAAGAGAAGTCTGCAGGAACAAGTCAGGGTTATTCTGTCATTTCATGCATTAAAACCACTCCAAACTAAGTCTGAGCCATTAAAAACTTCCTGCACTGAAGTGTTCTGGTTTTTTTTTTTCCTTTCCAGACCCCAGCACCTGATGCAGCTGCAGAGAAAGAAGTGAAGTCTGAGTGACAGCTGTTCCCACATCTGTAACTGGTGGTCCTTAAACCTTTCTTCTTGTACAATTCAGAGGAATATTTTTATCGACTATTTTGTAAATGCAAGTTTTTTAGTAGTCCTAGAAAACACATTTTTAAAAAGGAGAGAATCCCGACTCAACCCATTTTTTTACATATTTAGATAAGTGTAAATGCTTTTTTTAAGTGGTAAAATCATGTACTGGTTTGTCTGTTTTCTATGAAACCAGCAATTAATGGTGTGTTAATTAAGGAGAGGGCTTTGAGGCCTTGATGAGGCCTCACGTTCCACAGACTCCGAGGGACAGTTTTGTATCCTATAAAACGAAGCATAACACAGATCAGACTTTGGAATTCATAACAATGTGTTGAGAATGTCTTAACATTTTAGTTATTTATCTTTATCTATGGTTGTACCATCAGTAGAATTGCTTATCTAATAAAACTGCTCCCTAGTGGTGGATTTCTTGCTGAGTGATGTTTATCAGTGACAAAGTTATTTTTGGTAGTTGCAGCTTTATTTTTTTTCCAACAACTTTGTAGCAGTGATGGAAAAGATTGGAAACTTTTATTTTGTATCTTTAAATACTGTCTTAAGTAAAAGTTTCTGCTTGGCAGATGGAACTTGTTATGTCAATATTTGAGATACTGGAACTTCACTTCTAGTTTTAAAGGACAGCTTGTCTACAAAGATTGAGTGAAAAATATTTGAAATAGTGCTAGGAAAAAAAACCCAATTAGTTTTTAGATGGAAAAAAAGCTCTGTGAATAAAAACAATTGTAAAATTGTTGATAGTGTTTGTGATCACCAAACAAAAGCCAAATAAATCTTGATTATGAAAGGATGTTTGTGTAGCTCCTGCATTGACTGTGAACTCACAGCCTGAGTTGTGTGGTTTGGATTTTTAACTGTGTCCTTCAGAGTATTAAAAATTTCTTTTAAAGAGATGAGTGGAGTGGGAGTGGAGAATTGCAGTGTTGATCTAAACTCACAGTTTGAAAGCTGAGAGCTTTGTGCTGCTGTTTGCTTTAAAAAAAGTCAATAATTAGTAAGCATCAGATGCCAGCCAGACAACTGTCACCTTGTCCTGGGAGGAGCCAAGATCAAACAGCAACGTTTGTTCTTTGTTTCTTTTTTTTTTCTCTTACCCCAGAATTTGTTTATGCTCTTAAGTAACACCTGCAAGCTGAGTCCCTGCTTCCTGTCCATTTTTAGTGCCTTTTTCAGATTGTTGCAGTTATTTCTAAAAAAAAAGAAAAAAAACATTTTAGTTTCACCTCCAACTTGCTCTCTTAATACTTTGATTTCAGGAAGAATTTTCTCATTTTTAGCTCTTCAATACTTCAGCAATGTTTAACTTTGCTACAGGAAGTCTCCCAACCTTAGAGCACAGCCTGCTCCTGGTCCATTCCATCACAAGTGTGTTCCTCACTGAGCATTTCAAGTTCTTGGGTATTTCAAAAGTGGAAATTTATGCCACTTCTCTAACTCACTTCCACCAACATTCCCTTCCAGATACCGTATTTGTTGGTTTAATTTAATAGTAACACAACGTAGCTCCATGGTATTATTTGCTCTCTGGGTTTGGCAAGCTAAACCCACCAGTTTATTACTTATTTAACTTGCAAGTAAATCCCCCAAAATAACCACTCCTCCTTGCTTTTACAGAATGCCATTTTTGATGTGTTTTGGGTCTGTGGTGCTGTGATCCTGTGGACTTTCAGCATCTCCCTCACATCTATTACCCAGGGCTTAATTTACTGTAACTTCTTCCTGACATTACTCTGTCATGTGGGATACCAGATGTATTTGCTCTTCAGCTAAGGACTGAGGTGAGAGCTAAGGCAGATTTGCATCCAGTGAACCAGAATCTGATTCAAATTACAACAGCAAGAGAACAAACCTTGGTTTTTGGAATCTACTCTGTTTTTGTATACTGCTAGCAGTTGTTTGGGTTAAGGGAACGATACATAAAAATATTTTACTAAAAGGTTATAAAAATGTATTTCGTAAGTGGGGAATGAAATAGGGAAAGAGGTTGGATTTAAAATGTAACACAAGTGCAGCCATTGCTGCTTCTACCAGAGTTCATGCTGGGCATGGGTGAGAAACAACTGTGAGAAAGAAGATAAATCAAACAATGGTTTGGAAGGGACCTGAAAGCCCATCCAGTGCCACCCCTGCCATAGGCAGGGACCCCTTCCACTGTCCCAGTGTCCAACCTGGACATCCTTGGGCACTGCCAGGGATCCAGGGGCAGCCACAGCAAATCTGGGAATTCCAGCCCAGACCCTCCCCACCCTCCCAGGGAACAATTCCTGCCCAATATCCCATCCATCCCTGCCCTCTGGCAGTCTGAAGCCATTCCCTGTGTCCTGTCCCTGCAGCCCTTGGCAATTGTCTCTCTCCATGTTTCCTGGGGCTCCTTCAGGCCCTGCAAGGCCACCCTGAGCTCAGCCCAAAGCTTCTCCTCTCCAGGCTGAACAATGCCAGCTGTGCCAGCCTTTCCTCCCAGCAGGTCAATGTCCTGGCTCCCAAAATCCTGTCTCCAGGAGCCAGGATCGAGGTGGGACAGGGGCAGAGCTGCTGTTTGGATCAGTGATGCCAGTGCTGCAAGAGTGGTGTGGGAAATGCCCCTCCACAAACTGGTGTTAGGGACAGCCGAGGTGCCCCCAAGCATCCCCCATGGAGCTGTGCTGTCACAGCAGGAGGCTGGGCTGTCCCCAAGCTCCAACACGGACACAGCACTGATGCTCCCATATCTCTGCTAGCATGGGGCACACTGGGCACCACGCGGGGCAGTGCACTTTGAATCACATTATCACAAAATCATTTTGTTTGGGAAACACCTCTGAGATCATCGCATCCGACCTTTGACTAATCAGCACCTTGTCAACGACCAGAGCACGGCCAGTCGTTCGTTCCTTGAAATCCTCCAGGAATGGGGACTCCAACCCCCCCCTGGGCAGTACATTCCAACGTTTAATCACCCTTCAGCGAAAACATTCTCCTGATGTCCCACCTGAGCCTCCCCCGGCCTAGCCTGAGGCCGTTCCCTCTCCTCCTGTCCCTGTTCCCTGCCAGCACAGCCCGACCCCCCCTGAGCCCCCTCCTGTCAGGGACTTGTGCAGAGCCACAAGGTCCCCCCTGAGCCTCCTTTGCTCCAGGCTCAGCCTCTTTCCCAGCTCCCTCAGCCTCTCCTGGGGCTCCAGACCGTTCCCCAGCTTGGTTCCCTTCTCTGGATACGCTGAAACCCCTCGATATCTTCCTCGCAGTGAGGGGCCCAGAACCGGACACGGCATTCGAGGCAAAGGCCTTGGCCTGGCGGCACACGACGTCCGCTTTGTCACCGCATCGCCCCCTGGAACCGGCTCTTGGTGCCTCGCCGCGGGTTCCCGGGAGGGCTGTCGCGGGCTGGGAGGGCCGAGGCGGTGGCTGCAGAACCGCGGTTCCCGGGGTCGATCGGAGCAGCCCCACGGCCGCCACCTCTCCCCCGCAACCCCTCAGCGCCGCCGCCGCCGCGCCGCGCTCAACCCCGCCCCCGGCGCGCGTCACCGCCGCCTTCCCTGCGCGATCCTTCCGCGCCTCCTCCTCCCCATCGGCCGCCTTCCCCGCCATCNTCAGCCCGCCATGGCCGAGCCTGCGGCCTCTTCCAGCTCCGGCGCGTCGCTGCCGCTCATTGAATCAGGTAACACCGCGGGCCGGGGTGAGGAGGTGCCGCCGGTGCCGCCATCTTCCTGCCCCCCCCCTCAGGATGGGTCACGGCCACCCCCCGGCTCATCCCCCGTGTCTCTCGCCGTGTCTCTTACAGAGCTTTACTTCCTCATCGCCCGGTTCCTGAGCACCGGGCCCTGCAGGAGAGCGCTGAAGGTGAGTCCGGAGCTCACCGGGGCGCGGGGACCCCACGCTGCCCGCGGAGGGTCGGGGGGAGGTGGGAGCAGCCGCGCCCCCCGCTTTGGAGAAGCCAAATCGTGGCTCATCCCTGACTCTGTTTTTTCCCCTTCCCTCTGCAGGTGCTGGTGCAGGAGCTGGAGCAGCACCAGGTCTGTATGGGCTCTGATGAAATCTTGCTGTAGTCAAAAGTTTCCTTCGCAAGTCATTCAAGTTTCTGCCGCTGTCTCAACTTTTCCCCCTCTCAACACACATTGTTTTGGATGTGGTCTGTAATCCCTCTTTTCCTCTTTAACCGCTCACATTTTTTTCTTTTTTCTTTATTTAGTTGCTACCTAAAAGGTTGGATTGGCAAGGAAATGAGCATTATAGAAGTTATGAAGAATTGGTGAGACTTTTCTCTTTTAAAAAAACACCCTTTTATTTACGGTGATAACATTGATGTTAGCCCCTCTACCTTTAAGAGTAGGCCCAAATCTTCACCTTCCAGCACCATACCGGCTCTGAACACTGGAGTTACTTTAGAAAGGGCCTTCAATTTCTTTACATCAGACTAACAAAAACACAAGCGGTGGTTTAAATTGAGGATATTGTTTACATAGCAGAGGTGGAGCTTGGCGTTGTGCAGGGGTACATGCCACTGCCTACATGCAGGCAGGAGCCAATCTCCGGCGAGGTTTCATTTCGGAGTTTCAGTGGCCAGCTTGTGAGGCACGTTGTGATTTGTCGGTATTTATTTTCTGGTTGGTTTCTTTCAGCCCCCTCCAACAGATTAGGAAATGCAATCGCTGTTCAGAAACCGAGGGTTGGCAGTTGTGGTGCCTGTGAATGTGCTCATAGCGCCGGCTCCTCACTGGTCGTGGCTTTGTTTCTAACGTGCTGGAAAGATGGGGGCGATCGCCCCACAAAATTTACTTTCTGCCCTTCCACGGCTGGTGTGGTGTGTTCTGAGTTGTTTTTACACAAGGCAGAGCTTGTGTTTTGGGGCTTAATTTTGCTGTTTCTTAAATGGCAAAGACTTTGAATCCCGGGGAGTGATGGCCTGGTGGTGCCTGCCCTGCCCAGTGTGGTTTTTATCCTTTTTATTGTAGTTGGTAATGTTTCCTTTAAAGAGGTGTTTATCGTTGCTTTTTCCCACCTAAGGTCGAGGCATTCCAGGTTAATTGACTGATTATTGCAGTGAACTCCCTCTTGTGAAGCACTTAAAGATCTCAGGATCATATTTGCATGGAGAAGGAATGAAGTGTTGTTTAAAATATTGTCTTAATTAAGTATTGCTTGAAATGATAAGTTTGATTCCATTTCCTCTGCTTGTCGTTGTGGTCAGTTGAGCAAGGAAGGTTTTAGATTATTTTTTTTAAGTCACTGAGAAGCCTGGCCTTGCTAAACAGGAATATTTTCAAGCTCTGACTTGAATTTAGGCAAGATGAAAGTAGGATTAAGCTTAAAAAGAACTGTTGGGAGTTTTTTTGTTGCTTCATTGTTGTTTTTTTTACTCTGTTTCTTCTGGCAAAAAGCAGGGTGTTGGATGATACCATGTGTGTATTTTTCTGATTTCAGGGCTACTTTTTAACTGTGACTGTTCTGTATATACAACTGTCAAATGAATTCTTTAGCATGTGCTACTTCTACCTCTTTTTCCTGTACAGTTTAAAGGAAATCTCTGCACAGGGCAGTACTGTTCCAGAATATCTAAATTAGTCTTCTCCAGGTTTTAATTTCTGCTTTTTGAGGGGCTCTGGGAACCTCTTGTCCCACTGGTGTCCCTCTGATTTTGCAGAGACCACAGACTAATGCAATCATGAGGTGTAATTATTTCTATTCCAATTTGCTCAGCATGGAATTGCAAATCATTAAAATAACTGTTCCTTCCAAAATCTGAACAAAACTACTTTAAAAAGGAGGGAATTGCAAGACTTTGTATGCAAGGGTTGCATTTGGAAAATATACTTATTGCTGATGGCATGCAAACAAAAAGGGTTTTAATGTTTGGCAGAAAGCACGCTGACCTTTCTGTCCTCAGTGTTATGGCTGGTACTGCTCTATACCGACTCAAGAGTCAAAATTGGTAAAGAAATGATGTCAAACTGCTTTTTGTAATCTTTGGGCCACCAGATATATTTCTTACAATCAACCTTAAGCATCTGATGGTCTGATTTGCTTGGTCAGATTTGCCTGTGGGGTAATGAGATTTATTTTACTGATGTTATCGCCTCCCAGCCCGCCAGAAATACAACCTGTGCCCCACAAGCTTTATACCTGAATTTTATTATCAAAAACGAGTACAAGGCTGTGACTTAAACTGTACCTTCTGAATTCTCAGTGTACATTTGGGCAGCTTTTTGGCAGTGTGTGGCATTTTTATTCCCAGTGTTGTGCTGAGCAGATCAGCCCTGTTAGGACACTTTGCTCATCCAAGCTCAGTCATTCGGCCGAGGGAGCAGCATCAGCAGCACGAGCTCGTTCTGCCTGTGTGCTCAGCTACCTGGGCAGGAGGCCACATACCTGAGCTGGTGTGGCCCTGAGCCTGTCCTGATGGTTTGACTGGGAATTTTCTGACTTCTGCAGGAGCAGGGTGGCTGCTGGGACTGGTTTGTTCTCAGCCAGGTCACAGTGGAGGAAGCATGGGGCTCCTGATCCCAGCTGCTTCAGACCTAACCTATAGCTTCAGTTTTTGATTCTGATGGTTTGCTCCACTCAAGGCTATTTAAACTCTTTGTGTCTTTAACTTCTACATTATTGTGGTTGTCTTGACAAGAATAAGGATATTTTAGATTGAACTCCCAGAAAGAAGATGGGAAAGATAATCAAAACCCGCACACATCTGTTCTTGTCTGAGACATCTGAGTGTGTGTGGGGGTGTATTTTTTTTAGGTTGCTTGATGCAGATAGTGTGGGATCATTCCTGAATGTAGGGATGACTGGTTTGATCCTTTGGTTTAAGGAAGTAGGGCAGACTTAGGCTTTGTAGTACTGGTTCTTCAAGGAAACTGTTTCCAGAGAGATTGTACTCAAACCTGCTGGTTTGCAGGTCACTGGGCGACTACAAGTAGGAACTGCATAAATTCTTGTGGTTGCTTGCAACCACATTCTCCATTATCTTGAGTTAGGAGGGTTTTAATTTTATGTCTTATTTTTAATACAAATAATTGAGTGATTTGGGCAGAGACAGTCAGTGTAGGGTGCCTCACCAGTAGGTGCCACACAGCTGATTCCTGCAAACTTCCAGTAATAAAATACTGATGTGCAATGGGTAACTTTACTTCAGTTATTTTTACTACAGCTCTCCCTAGCTTGCAGAGCACCCACTGAATTTACTAGATCAGAGCTTAACAGATTTGATTTTTCTCTATAAGTTGAACTTAAAAAAAAGCATCTAATACACCTGTGAATATGATGCTTTTAGATTCATCTGTTTTGAATGTATCATCCTTATTTTTAAACTTTAAATTTCTGTCAGGTGCTGTCCAACAAACATGTGGCTCCAGATCATTTATTACAAATTTGCAAGCGTATTGGCCCTATCCTGGATAAGGAGATCCCACCCAGCATTTCCAGAGTGAATTCCTTACTTGGGGCAGGGAGACAGTCCTTGCTACGGACAGCAAAAGGTATGATCTGTTTTTTATTTAAAATGGGTCGGATTAATTGTCACGTGTGCAGAGTTAAGATTTGGGGAGTAAGTGTCAGAAAGGCAGAACTGATGCTTTGCAAGTGACCTCTTGGAATCCCAGAATGGTTTGGATTGGAAAAGACCTGGAAGATCATCCAATTTCACCCCTTGCTGTGGGCAGGGGCCCCTTCCACTGTCCCAGGCTGCTCCAAGCCCCCGTGTCCAGCCTGGACATCCTTGGGCACTGCCAGGGATCCAGAGGCAGCCACAGCAAATCTGGGCACCTTGTGCCAGGGCCCTCCCCACCCTCACAATTCCTTCCTAATATCCCACCTAAAGCTGTCCTCCTTCAATCTGAGGCAATTTCCCCCTGTCCTTTCACTCCAAGCCTTTGTGAAAAAATCCTCTCCAGCTTTCTAGTAAATCCCCTTTAGTTACTGAAAGAGTCTTGAGATCATCTCGTTAAATAACTTTGTACTAATAACTACTCGTTACATTTCTGAATAAACTTCCATGAAAATGTTAAAAACCAGTTGTAATTTTAGTTTTGTATCATGTGAACTGCAGGGGTGCCATCATTTAGGAGTAATTTCAAAGTCTGGTGATTGGTTGTGTTGGTTTTTCCTCCTTCTGTTACTATTAAATGGATTTTTCTCTTTAACTCTGCACTGTTTGTTTTGGGGCAGTTGGTGCCTGGTTTTTTGGTGGGTTCTATCCTGTGTTTGAGACCACCTCTGGATGGGCTCTTTGCTGTGTTTTAGAACTGCAGCTCTCTTGGCCTTTTTAACAGATACTTATGATGAACTTCCACCATTTGTTCTGGCAGATTGCAGGAACACTGTTTGGAAGGGCTCTGCATTTGCTGCTCTTCATCGAGGCAGACCCCCTGAAATGCCTGTGAACTATGGCACCCCACCAAACCTTGGTAAGCTCCTCTCACCTCTCCCCACTGCTGCTGAGCACATCTGAAGTACTGTTTTTACACACAGGAAAAACTGCAAATACAAGGAAACATGACTTTATGAAATCTGAAAGTAATTTCTAGTAGCTTTTTAATATTAATGGGAGTGGAATAAACTCAGTAAACCCAGACATGTTTGAAACATGATGTGATTTCTCTGTGTTTCAGTGGAGGTGCATCGAGCAAAGCAATTAACTGGATATGCCAAGTTCAGCACTTCATTCCCAGGAAGTATGTACCAGCATGTCAAGATGCACAGGAGGATCCTTGGCCATCTCTCTTCTGTGTATTGTGTTGCATTTGACAGGACTGGACACAGAATATTTACTGTGAGTTGATGAAATACATCCAACTCTGAATATAGTTTTAGGTGATGCAAGGAAAAGAGCTTGGAAATGGGTGTTAGGCTAAAATTTCTGCAGATAAATATCAATGCTGGTAAAATGTAGCTGCCTTGCTGTGCTTAAGTGGACCAATTTGCTGTAATTAAAGGTCAGAAATTGTCCCTAATGTGTATTTCTCTCCAGGGCTCAGATGACTGCCTGGTGAAAATCTGGTCCACACACAATGGCAGATTATTTGCCACCTTGCGAGGACATTCAGCAGAGATCTCTGACATGGCTGTGAACTATGAGAACACCATGATTGCAGCTGGGAGCTGTGACAAGATGATCCGAGTGTGGTGTCTGAGGACTTGTGCACCAGTTGCTGTCCTGCATGGGCACACAGGGTCCATTACCTCATTGCAGGTATGGGGCTTTTGAAGTGTTTCTGCATCTTAAAAACTGAAATGATTTCTCTCTGACTGCCTGTGGGAGTAGTGAAATCTGAGTGTGTAAATATTTGTGTCAAAACTAAGTCAAAACATAGGATAAACCTGCTTCAAAACAAGTAAATTCCTTGCTTCTCTGGAATTCCTGAGTATTTAACTGAAGATGATGACAGGAATTCTTCTTTACTTAACGATCACTATAATATTTGAGTTATTGGAACAAAAGGAAATTTCTGGGAAATACCATGTCCTCCTGTTGTCTGTTACTGGAGACAAACTGTTGTGTGGATGAGTTCCTGATCCACTGTGTGGTTCCTACAACTTTTGGGATGTGGGGATTAGTTTTATTCTCAAAAATAGGAGTTATTTCAGAAGTAAAACGTGTGATATGTGTGTATATAAATTTGAAGGTGGTTTGATGCACAATGGGCTCTTGGTAGTCCTTTTTTATTCAGTCTCATTTTGGCCTTTAATTCCATAATTAACACAGAAATTAGTGGCTCATTATCCGGTTTTGAGGTGTTTTCCAGTGAGACCAACAGCTTGTGTTGAGGGTTTAAGAGTGGCTTGTGAAGCTCAGAACAAAAAAACAGTTTTGCATTTTTCTCCAAAATGCTGCCTCTGAGAGTAATCTTCGTACCTACATGTTCTGTGGCATTCATTGCATTTTTAGTTTGGCTGGTTTTTAATGCCAAAATATTTGTGGTGCTTCTTTTACTGTAGTGTGTGGATTTTTTAATTTAAGCTTTCTTAATAATACCATAATTGCAATATTTACAATTTTTATGATTTTCCAATGTTAAGTATTTGATGAATGGTTTAAGTTGTGTCCATAAAGTTTTCTGTGCATAGCAATAAATCCATGTCTGAAAGAATTATTTCTGAGGAATTCCTATAAAATTCCTATAAAATTACATGTGATGCTGTGTTACACATCCGAACTATCTCACATCTCATGCTCTGCTTAATTATGGATTTTTAAAGTATACCTTTCTATTCAAACATCCCCTTTTTTTTAGTTTGCTCTGCTCATTATTTCATTAATTGACAGGAGTTTCAGTGAGTGATTGTGGTTAGTGAATACATCAAACCCAAACCACTGAAGGAATTTTTTTTTAATGCAGTAATTGAAACACAGACCACAAACTTACCTTAAAGTCTGGGATATATTGGTTTGTAAACACTAAAAATGAATTACCAACAACTGAAAAATCCAAAATAAATCAAGATTTTACATTAACCTTTTGAGAAGTTCATGAAGAGTTCTTAAATCTCAGTTTCTGTGTCTTATTTTGCTTTCTTGTGTGCAGTTCAGTCCCATGGTGAAGGGCTCCCTGCGATACATGGTCTCCACTGGGGCAGATGGAACTGTTTGCTTTTGGCAGTGGGACACAGATTCTATGAAATTCAAGTATGTGAATGGTTTGCTGATTAGCCTTTGTGCCATCCTAGGCTTGAGTAAAATAAGTCAGGTGCTTTTCACTCCTCTGGATTTTTGTGGAAACAAAACTAATTATTTTGTAATTATTTTAAAGCACCATCACCAACTCCACCCTTTACAATTTAATGTTGTTCCATTAACTTGGGAGATTCGTTGGGAAATACATTAATTTCTTTCTTAACTACAAATACAAATGTAGGACAACAGGAATGGTTGGAAATGTAAATATGTTGGAAAGTATAATAAAACTTGGTGGTGGTGTTGATTTTCCAACAGTCCTGTAGTTCTAGGATGTTTCTTACAGAACTTGCATGCAGGATAGTTTTAAATGTTAGATATGTGATTACTCTTTGTTTGTACCCCAAAAAATGAATTATTACCAGAAAGAAGAGCTCTGGGATGCTCAGTGTGTGTCTGGTGTTGTGCCACATCATGGTAGTTGGTATAAAATGATCCATGTTTGAAGAAACATCCCTTTATGTTTTGAAATGTTGCTAAAAGCTGAGTTTTGGGTGGTGTTGCCTATTTCAAACTTCTTTTCTTTTTAAGCACCAAGCCAGTGAAGTTCACAGAGAAACCCAGACCAGGGGTTCAGATGCTTTGTTCTTCCTTCAGTGTGGGTAAGTCAGGTGGAGTTTAGTCTTGTGATTTCTTCTTTCCTCTCTGGTCTTTAAAATGGACCAAACCTGCAGCTGTGGGTAAATAATTGCACAGATGTGCATTGTTAGCTGTGACATAATTAAATCATGGGACTTCCCTTGGCTAATAGTGAAAGGCTGTTGAAGAAATTGGTGATTTCACAGACGTCACCTGATGCATTTCCTTTCTCTCTGTCTTTACTGCATTTTTTATTTTTGTTTAATCTCCTGGTGCAATGTCAAGGAGTGGCAAAATGGGTTCTCTGAGATCCCACAGTCCCCAGCAGTGGAAGTGATTCCTGCCAGCAGGAGCTCCTGATCCAGTGCCAGGGATGCTCCTAAAAATCCTTCTCTCTCAAGGATCCAGAGATACATCTTTAATGTGCTTCACTCCTGGCTTGTGGTTTCCTTTCACTCAGTACATGTGAATTTTGTAAATAAAAAGCTAATCCAAGTGTGGCTTGTTAACATTGTCAGGGTAGAGCCCTGCCTTGTGTTGGGAGGGTGTTTTTGACATTTTGCTTGTTTGGATTGTTGTTTTTTTTTTTTTTTTACAGTACTTAGAGGCAGATCTTGGAATTTCTGCCACCATAGCTAAACACTGCTGTGCTTACACTGGTGTACTTCACTTAACTGCTTTACTCACATTTCAACCCAATTTTGATGCAGTTCATTTACACAAATAAAGCACAGACTGTAGTGAGAGTCATCTACATAATTCTGATTATCCAGAGCCATATTCCCTACCACTGAAGGCTTTTCTGTGCAATTTAATGTTCCAGTATTGCCCTAATGATGTATTTTAAAATCTTTGTAACACTAATTGATTTTTACTATGGCTGAGAACATTTTCTGGGGCAAGAAAGGAATTTCCTTCCACGTATATGTGTCAGTGGAATAGTATAAAAAATGTGCCATTCTTCAAATAGTTACGGGTTTTTTTTTATTTAAACCAGGCCTCTGAGAAATGGTGGTGACCTGATTTCATTTCTTCCACAGCAGGTTAATTATTGCTTGATTTTTACAGGTGGTATGTTTTTAGCAACTGGCAGCACTGACCATGTCATCAGGATGTATTTTTTTGGCTCTGAAACACCTGAGAAAATAGCTGAATTGGAAAGTCATGCTGTAAGTAATTAGTTAATTAGTCATTTGAAGCAGCATTGAAGTCACAAGGTGATTTTATGAGTGGGTTTTTAGCAATGCTCCTAATTAATTTTGTTTACCTTAATATGTCTCCTCTACTACAAAATCTTACTTTATTTTTGTTGCATTGATAAGGCTTGAGCAATGCATATTTTTTATGCAGAGGGGACTTTTCCACTCCAAGACAAAGTGTGGGATCTACTTTTCCTGCACTTCTGATTGTGATAGAAATGAATAATTGTTTATTTCTTTAAGGAAAGTGTGAGTAGGAGTAGGAACAACAGATTCCCTGTCATTGTAGTTGACTTATGGTATTTGAAATATATTTAAATATGATTCAGTTGCCAACCAGGTTATTTAATCTGTTAATCCTTCATGTTTAATTCAGGCAGCTTTTAAAAAGATGCATTTTAAATGCATTAATGGTTAGTGAATTCTGAGAGGTGTTTGGACTTGGTTTGTCTTGCAGTTAAAACTCTTAGAAACTATACAACATTTTATTTTTTCGTTATTTCAGATTTAAATAAACTCAGAAATGTCAAAACCATATTTCCTGTTTGAAAAAATAAAATTTTTTACAAACTGTACTTTTTCTTACAGGACAAAGTTGACAGCATTCAGTTTTCCAATGGTGGGGACAGGTATGTTGAAAGATGCTGAAATATGCTGAAATATAAATACATTATTTTGGAATTAAGAATCTATTATTGGATGTTCCCAGTAAGAAAAATCTACTTATTTAGAACTCAGAAAGGAAATTTGGACTGATGCAGGAGCATAATTAAGCTTCATCTCTTCCAGCTTTCTGTTGTTTTGTGTTAGATGATATTTTTGGCCTGGCTGGGGTTTTATTTACCACTTTTTAATATACTCAATGTGTTTGTGGTCTCATAAATCTCCTTTTCTTCCTGCTTTTCTTTAATTTTCAGTAAATTCTATGTAGGAAATAGGAAAAATGCAATGAGCATGGTCAAAAATAAATTATAACCTTTTCACCTGATTTGTTCTTGCCACTGCTTCAGTATCTGAAACTCTGCTATTACTTAAAATACTTCATTAAAATACTGCACTGAGGAGGAGTTGAGGATGAATTTGTGAATTGAGTTAAACTTTGGAACTTGCTTCTCTGTTTTTCATGTTTTGACAACTTAATCAGTTTTCAGTTCATAAAAACTCTTTCCTGATTTTCTGGAAAGAAGTTAATGGAAACAATTCTCTTGAACACAAATTGAAGATTTCACTTCTACCAGTCTTCCACTGCAACATTTATGTTGTGGTGGTATGTAACTCTAAATATACTTTAAAGCAAAATTTTTTTGAAGATAAATGAATGGATTTTTAATATTTGCTCAGGTTCATAAGTGGCAGCAGAGATGGGACAGCTCGGATCTGGCGTTTCGAGCAAGCAGAATGGAGGAGCATTTTGCTGGATATGTCTGATCGACTGCTGGGGTAGGTGAAATGTTCATTTCTTGGTTTCTTTTGTGTAAATTCAGAGAGATTGAAAAACTCAGTTCCTCAAAGGAGAGTAAGAGCAACATTCTGTTTGAGTTCTGTGGTCTTGGAAGGGTGTGAAATGAGTGTTCTGGTGATCTAATAATTGCTGAGTTTGAGTCTGTGCTTTCATAAATTCAGAAGTGTTCATAAAGCTTGCAAATGTACTCTGTACCAAATTAATTTTATTGCCTCTTTTCACAGAAAAAAGTGAACAGAATGTGCAGTCTACCTGTTCCATCTGGGTTTTAGTCTGACACCTGGTGTGTCATGAGAGAAATATTTTTAGATTAGTAAAAATGAAGTAGGTGGTGACCTATTTGCAGGAGAGGTTGTGACATGGAATAGGTGGCTTTTCTCAAGGGCTGATCTTGCTGACTATTCCCATTTTCTACTTTAAAAAGAAGTGGATTAATGAAATGCTGGTGACACCCAGTCTGAATAATGTCACTAGAGATGAAAATCAGGATATTACCTAGTGCTGGGTAAAGCTGAAAGGGGAATGATTTACAGGAGTGCAGAATGCTCAGTCAGCTCCCATAGACACTGAACAGAAATTAATTTGTAGGTGATTAAATGAGATTTTAATTAAATGATTTGTAGGTGATTAAATTAAAAACCAAACCTTGAGTACATGACTTGATTGGAGGGTGATTTCAGGCTTTTCCTGTGATGAAAAGACCATGAAAGTTTTGCAAAGGAGGAGTTATTAATATTAATATTTGAGATTTAACTGTGGCTGTGTAGTTGAGAGTCTTTGTTAAGAGAGACCTCTGCTTGAAGTGGAATTCAGATAATCCCATGTGAAGGTGTTTCAAGGAAAATTTACTCCTCCACTTGACTGAAATGCTGAGGGGGAGTGTTACAGTATCCTATAAATTTATTTTGGGGAGAGAATAAGGAAATAGATTGTGGTTAAAACAAAATATTATCTTTACTGTAGTTCTGTTGGGACTCAGAATAAAATGCTTAGCTAATGTAGAGATTGGCTCCTGAATCAGTTAGTTGGAAAAGCTGACTGTAAAAAGTCCAAAATTTTAAAGGATTTGTATTGGGACTTCAATTGTAGAGGAGCCAAGATTCCATGAAAAAGGAAAGCCTTTTTGCCTTGCCTCTCAAATGGGAAAGAGATTATCAAGTCCTTTAAAATACAAAAATTCCAGATTTGCCTTAAATGAAGGATTTTGTGGACAAAAGTTTCAACCCAAATTTACTTCTTTATTTCCTTTCTGTTGTCTGATTATTAACATGGGAAAACAGGTTATTATTCTGTATTTTGATACTGAAATGGATTGATTAAAATGTATAAATACTTGTAAAATACATTCCTAACCTGTTTGACTATTTTAAAGTAGTGACACTTGTGCAGAAGAAGACAAATTCATGAAGCCTAAAGTAACCATGATAGCTTGGAACCAAAATGACAACTATGTTGTTACGGCTGTGAATAATCATCTGCTCAAAGTTTGGAATTCCAGCACAGGGCAATTGCTCCATGACTTGGTGGTATGGAATTTGCCTTGCTTTTTTGAATCTTTTCCTGGAATTGCAGTGACATGTGCATAGTGGATTTATAATTAGAGCTGATTAGAATTGAAAGCTCTGTATGGATGGTACAGGAAGTATGGTGTTATTTGGGATTCTTCTAACCAAAATTTGCTGCTTCCTCCTGCTTTGGACTTTTTCCATAAATAAAAGGAACAAATAAATGTGGAATAAATAAAAGTTTTTGTGCAGTAACTTGCCCACTGAATAATTCACCATCCTTTGGCAAAAGCTTCATATTTCTACAGCTCTTGCTTGAATCTAGAAAATTATTACCTTTGGAATGCTCAAGTCTTTGTGGCTGCCTGGGGTTTAATTTTCCAGGCTTTGGGCTGTGCTGTGAATATCCTGCTGATGTGGATTTTCCTTGTGTGCACGTGATGTGCAATTTTCCATTGCAGGGCCATGCAGATGAAGTGTTTGTCTTGGAGCCCCATCCCTTTGATTGCAGGATTATGCTGTCTGCGGGTCACGATGGCAACATCTTCATTTGGGACATCACCAAAGGCACCAAAACAAAGCATTATTTTAACATGGTAAGAGTTTCTTTAAACACAGTTTGTTCTCAGCACACAGCAGTGTTCACTGCCAGCTTAAGGAGTTGCCACCAACACTCACTCCCCTGCACCTTTAGGGAAAAAAACCCAAATAACCAAAAAGAAAAACCCCAAACTAGCAAAATTTATGAATTAATTTTTTTTCTTAGAGCTTCTTACATTAGAATTTCATGATTGCAGCTTTTCCACGCTTTGTTACTGAAGATAATTGTGCACTTTTTTCATGTTGTTTTCCTCAGCTGAGGTGCCATCTGAAAGGCCTTATTTTAGACCATTATTTCAGGGCAGATGTGGACAGATACTTGTTTTTTGCTATCTTTAAAATTATAATCTTATTATCCATTGGCACAGTGCTTGAGGGCTCCATTTGACAGCTCATTGTTAACACTTTAAATTAGGTTATTTTCTGAGACTTCTTGTAATCTCTTTTTTTCTTTCTAATCAGTCAACAGCAAAGAGATTTTTTTTTTTAAGTTCTAAAATTCTCTGGGTTTGTGTAGAAAGTTGTTTACCAGAACCAATCTGTATTAGCCCCAGTTTACTTCAAGCAATGTGCTGACAGCTAAAAAGCTTCAGAAAAACACATTTATTTCTTTATTTTATGCACTGAACAGTAACTTCTCAAACCCTGTAGTGCATCTTTTAGAATTGGTTCAGGACTTATATTGACATGTCGAGGGAAAAAGAAATACACTGAAATAACAAAATTATTTGTGCCTTAGTGAAGGTATTCAGGGAGATACATGATTGCTTTTGATAGAATAATTAATTTTTGATGCTTATGGTTTGCTCTGAAAAAAATGGTCAAATAATCTGAAATTTTTTTTCCTTTAATCCAGATTGAAGGCCAGGGACATGGAGCTGTTTTTGACTGTAAATTTTCACCAGATGGGCAGCATTTTGCATGTACAGATTCTCATGGACATCTGCTGATATTTGGCTTTGGCTGTAGCAGGCCTTATGAAAAGGTGAGCTCAGCTTTTTATCAGATCTCTGTATCAAGTTTCGAACTGAAATTACATTGATTAATTTTCAAGTTTATATGTAAAAAATATTTTGTGTGGTTACAAGATCCAAATATAATGGATTCCTTGATGTCTGTAAGTTATCTTGCTTTTATGATCCTGGCACAGCAGAAAAAATATTTTCACATTCCCATGGGAGTAGCTCCTGGAATACATTTTCATCTTGGAGACAGCTAATTCATGTTAATTGTTCACCCTCAAAAATGCTTCTATTCCTAATTTCTGCTGGTTTATCTTGCAGTTCTTTAGGCCTTTCCTCACTCAAGCCCAAATTCACTGTAGTTGATTTAATTAGCAGAAGTAAATTATTCATCCAACGCTGTGGATTTTGAAATACTGGAAAATTGTGCATAGGATAAATGTCTGAATTTATCCTGTCTTAAATTTTTGAATTGATCAGCCTGCTTCCTTTTTGTTTTGGTAAATACACATTTCTTCTTTTCTTCACTTCTCCTCTATTTTTTATCAGGTTGCAATGGTAGTTCCATGTGTGTCATTTTAAAGAATTATTTTTTTCCTTGCTCTGCATTCTTAGCTGAAATTGAAACTTGTTCTTCTCATCTTTCCCGTCACTGCTGGAAGCAAACATTCTGACTGTGATCTAATACTTACATAACCTTTTTCCTTTAGCCTCATGGACTCAGCAGATCTCCAGTTGTAGAAAAAAGCTTCAGGTGGATATAGATTAAGAAAGAAATCCTGATTAAGGAAATTTTATTTTCAGAGCTGGTGTGGAGCTTTAGCCAAAGTTTTCCTTGGAAGAAAACTTACTCACAAGTTGGACTTGATGGTCCTCATGAGTTTTTTCCAACTCTGGATAGTCTGTGATTCTGATAATTGTGGGACAAAAAAAAAGAGTGTGAGATACATATTTTGAAGTGTGAAACAATGATTTTCCTTCAGATTACCTCAGCTTTTGTTTTCTGAAAGAATTTTGTTGCCTTCAAAAACACTATCAAAAGTTGCAGTATTGCAACACCCATCCAGGTTAACTGAAGTTACACATAACTCTTCTTAGTGAGAACTTGCCCTTTCTTCTACGTTTTAGTAGATTTTAGATACTTTAATGCTTGTTCTTTGTCCTTTAGCCTATTTTCTTTTTCAAATTGCTGACATCAAAATAAAATTTCCTTTTAGATTCCTGATCAGATGTTCTTCCACACCGACTATCGGCCGCTGATCCGAGACTCCAACAACTACGTGCTGGATGAGCAGACTCAGCAGGCCCCTCACCTCATGCCCCCTCCCTTCCTAGTGGATGTGGATGGAAACCCTCATCCAACAAGATATCAAAGATTGGTGCCAGGAAGAGAGAATTGTGCAGATGAACATTTGATTCCTCAGCTTGGATATGTAGCAACAAGTAAGGATATCACTAAAGCTCTACATTCAGAAGTTGGTTATGCACTGGTTCTTAAAGGGACATCAGCAATTTAAAAATACCTTTTTTTTCATTTGATATTTTATGTTCAGTAAAGATGCTGGAAGGTCCCATAGTGAATACAATTTAAACAAACAAAAAAAAAATCAGTTGTTCAAAGGGATATTGCAGTTCTTTTCTGCGGGCAATGATGTTCACAAACTGATTGTACATTCTATAAATGTCTCATTTGGAAAAAATAATTGGAATAACTTCATTCATTTGATCTGTTTTGCACTTGCAAGGTGATGGAGAAGTTGTTGAGCAGGTGATTGGCCAGCAGACGGTTGACCAGGATGAGCCAGGCTTGGAGCCCAGCATTCTGGATGGGATGATCAGGCAGCTGCAGCTGGAACAGGATCAGAGAACTGGAGCTGATCAAGAATCTGCCCCAAGTGGCCCCCAAAATGGGGAAGGAACACCCAGGAGAGGTTAGGACTGCTGATAAATTCTTCAGAAATTGTTCTGTTTCCATTTTTATTGTGCTGTGTGAAATAGGTTTTAACTTCAGTGTAGTTTTGGGGACTGGGGTTCCTTTAACATTGTGATACCTGGTTATTTTTATTCATTAAAACACTGCTGCTCCTGTGATAAAATTATAAAACCTTTCACTTGAAAAGGAAAAGAGCATTAATAACATGCAAAATATATACAATGGAATTTTTTGCAGATATTTGCCAATGTAAGTTACTTTTGCATTCCTTACTTTTTTGGCAAAGTAAATATTGTGCCATTATTCAAATTGGTTTCCCCTGTCCCTGCTTTACAGATTTAAACAAGACACTTTCCTGAGCTGTGTTCTTGTGGTTTTAATTATGATTTTGTAATATAGATGAAAAAAAACAGATATTTTTTATTATACAATTATATATTTAATGGTATAATCTCAGCTCTAGAAAAACTGCTTTTTAGAGCCTCACTGACTTCACAGCTGTCTGAAACAGTTCAGAAGAACCCTTCTGTCACAACAAAATTCCCAGTTCCTTTCACTGTGAGGTGTTTAGTAAACCACTGGTGTGGTTGACAGAGTGGTCACTGGTCAAATGCTGGATCTTGGAGGTCTTTTCCAGCCTAAACGACTCTGGGATTCTGTGAAAACAGTAGCAGAAACAACCATTTTTAAAGGCTCTGTGTAATCTCACTGTGAACAAGACAGAAGGTTACGAGTCGCGTACTCGGAGATAAAAATATGCCAGTCTTTTTTTGTTATCTTGTAGCAAGAAGCAACAAGCTCCCAGTTCTCTGCAGCGTGGCAAACACGTTTTTCTTTGTGTGTTGCAGCTTTCAGAAGGCCGAGTCTGGACATCCAGTCCCCCCCCAACATCGGGCTGCGGCGCAGCGGGCAGGTGGAGGGAGTGCGGCAAATGCACCAGAACGCCCCGCGCAGCCAGATGGCCACCGAGAGGGACCTGCAGGCCTGGAGGCGCAGGGTGGTGGTACCAGAGATCCCCCCCAGCTTGCTCAGGTCTGTCAGCAGCCTGCAGGCAGCACTAGGGACAGCACAGCAGCTTGATTTGTCTAAATTATTAGACCAAAGGTAGAAGGGATGTTGTTGGAATAGTTCAGTGCTGCGGGCAGATGTGCTTTAAACTCAACTGTAAGGTCTGTTCAATGAAAAGAAGGGGAAGTTGTCCAGTTGAATGATTCTCTCCTACTTCAATATTTTAAATCATCTTCCAGGCCAGTTAAGATCACCTAGATTCTTGCTTTCTCCAAAATAAAAGATAAAGGTTGAATTCATTTCCATGAAAGAGTTGGGTGAGATTATGCTATGAGACTTTTGGAGGTGATGAGTTACAACCCCTTGAAATGCTAAACCATTTGCTTTCAAACTACTGCCAGTATTCATCTGTGAAAAGGAGAATTAATAGCTAAACATCTCTTTTTAAAGGCACAACCATAGGTGCTACTACATCTCTGAGGGTTTTAAGAAGCATTCCCATTGTTGATAGGTACAATGATTGCTAAGGGAAAAATGTGGATTAAAAATGAGGCTGAAAATGTGGATTATATTTTGATGTTTGGAAGGAAGGCTTTCTTAGCATCCTTATTTTTTACTCTTACCTGGAAATGATGGGATAGTTTAGTTATTTGAGCAACAATAACACCTAAAATTAAAAATGGAATAAAATTAAGTGTTAGGAATTTTGAGAGAGATCCCTTAAAGAGACCAGCATTGTCAAAACAGGTGTAGAATTAGATTTCCATTACTTTCTTGTAGGAAACAGGAAGAATATCGGACTGCAAAAGGGGAAGAAGAGAGAGATCTTTATGCAACAGAGAAGAAAAAGTCATTTGAGTCACTGGAAAAGGTTCGTGGCAGCTTCTGGAAAAGTGAACATTCTGTGCCCAAGGACAAGTGGTGGTGTAGAAAATGAAAGCTGAGGTTTCTGGTATGGTCTTCAAGGACCCTGATGATTCAGCTCCTAATTATTGCAGGACAAGATTTGATTTATTTTTATGGATACCTAGAATTCTTTTTGCTTTCAGCCTTGCCTGCTTCTATCTGAGGTATTTGGGAGCAATTTTTAAAGGCAAGATTGCTTTCAGGCTGTTTGGGTTTGACTGAGGTGCATTCAAGGTCCTGTATTTGAGGAACCACAGGCTATATTTTAGATAACAATATTTTGTATGGGGAAACTTCTTCAGACTTCCCTCCTTTCAAATGCTTTTTTCATTACCTGTTTTGTGGGAGAGATTGGCAAGAAGTAAACATTGGTTATTGTGCTGTTTTTATAAGATTTTTGCTTGATTTGCTGTGTCCTATAGTATAAAACAAATTGACATGAGAATTCTGCTGCATGATCCCCTTTACCGAGGGGAGTTGGGGGATTAAAACAAAACTATCTTGAAGGTCCCTTCCAACCCAAACCATTCTCTGCTTCTATAATTGCACATTGTAGGCAGTTAATGTCTTGATTCTGTAAATGCATTTATCAGGTGATGTGAATGGAGCTGTCACAGTATATAAAGAACAATTTCTTGCAATAACTAATCTTGAATTTGGAACAGCAAATTTAAAACTTTTGGCTTACATGAAAATTATTTCATTTTGAAAGGGAGTTTTAATATCATGCTGTTTCAGTTTTTGCATTCAGCAGTGCTTTTAGCCACCCTTTCCCCCTCATAAAAGTTTGCCACATAAATATTATTAACTCCTGTTTTTTCACTCCTTTATAAATCAGAGTGACTCTGAGTCTTCTTTAATCCAATCGAAGCGTCGGCTGCACAGACGGAAATATTCCAATTACAGAACACGGAATAACATTGAACAGCTGGAGTCCTCTGAGGAGGAGAGGGACAATTGCTTTGGCTTGATAGAGCAGGTGAGTACTCCTCTGAGTTTGGATTTGGAGCCTGAGTTGCTCAATAAATGAATTTTCATGTAGATGTGCCTTTTCGGTGTTAAAGAAGCAAATAAAAAACACCACCCCTTCTGTTTCCAGTGAAAGTATTTCTGTAATTATCATCACTGTTAGCACTTCTCAAACCTGTTGTGTTGCCTTAATAAAGACAATATTTCCTGTCAGTTTATATATGGTTGAACTGGTTTTGCTGAAAACCTTCTAAACCAAATCCACAGCACAAGGCAAAAATATGATGGACAATTGGTTGTCTCCAGGTCAGTTGGTTGTCTCCAGGTGACATTGGGATTTTAGATGTGTTTTGATGTTTTTCTGTGGAAATTTTGAAGGTTCTTGCTATGCAATTCTTCTGCAGGGTCTGTTTCTCCAGGTTTGGGGTGACACAGGATTTTTTGGTTAGTAGGAGCTTTTTGGTTCTGTCTGATGCATTATCAGACTGTAAATGGGTGATGGGACTGCTTGGTCTGCCCTTGTCAGGCCTTGCCCATAAGGAAATAGTTTTAAACTGGAAAAGGGAGAAGTGGAAGGAGCAGAGAAGCTCAGACTTGTTGGAGCAGTCACTTTGTTAGGGAAAAATAGTGAACAAAACAGGATGTTGAGGAGATGAGGAAATCTTGCAAGTAAGATGAGGAATGGTATTCCTTGGAAATTGACTCTCCTTGCCTCTGAATAAAGAATTTCAGTGTGGCTAAAAACTATAAATCACTTGAATGAAAAATCAGTGTCTATTGTCCATCCACACAATGTATGAACCAGTTTTAGTGAGAGAACCATTAGCTTTGCTACTCTGAAAATGTCAACCACTTGGAGTAATTCCAACACTTGAAGGTATAATTGAAATCTCATAGGGTTTTCTATTATTTTTTATTTTTTTGCTTGACAACATGCAACTTAACACATGAGCCGTGCATCATACTGACTCATTCTAGTGATGAAAATCACATTTTAAACATTGTATTAATGCAAATAGTTGATGAGCAGCAATCAGGAAATTACTAAAGTCATAATATACTTTGGTATATCTGTGCTATTTAGTGTTGAATTTATATACATGCATAAGTACTCCAATTAGTACTTGGTCAGTCAATTGATACTAAAACAAGGGGAAAAATGCTCATTTGATTCTAATTTGCATAACTAATGAAAAAATGTCAAACCAGTGACAGAACATTCCCTTGCGCGTGGAAGGGAGATGTGATTGTCTTCATCTGTTCCTTTTGTAATGTAAATTCTTCCCTATCAGTCAGATTTTATTGTGTACTTTACATCAGCTGATTACTTGCATTTCCATGTTAACAACTTTTTACCAAACCTCTCTTATATTTGATAATATGTACAACATGTTTTTAAGTTTCAGACCCTTAAAACATAGGTTTGGCTTGAGTGTGTATTTTTAAATTTAGGAAGCTGAAGAAAGTGAGGGCTCTGGTTCATCTGATGAAGAGGAAGAGTGGAGAAGTGACAAGAAAAGCAACAGTAATAGTTCTAGGTAAAGTGAAAAAGCACATCCCATACTGAGTTTTACTTGAGTTTTGACAAATCAAAAGTTGTATGAAAGCTCTTTTGTGCTTCAGATGTGATCATATAATAATAATAATCATATAAGGTAGAATTCATATACTTCACTGACATGTTGTATTGTTATTTACTGTTCCATTTCACCAAAACATTCCTATTTCTTAATGTAACTCCAACTCCCTCTGCTTTTTTTGCCAGATGGCAAAGAGAGATGAGAGTCTGGAATATTTCTGTAGTGTGTTTTGTTCTGGTTTTGGAGGGGTGAAATACTTAGTTTGGGAAATTTTTTTCCCAGTATTGTTTTGGGAATGTTTTGATTTGGTTTTTTTCCTACCTCTTAAAATTTTTTTGAAAAATCTTGCTTTTTGAAAGTTTATGGTTTTATGTAGAAGTGTTATAGGTCAGTTTTTAATCACTTCATTGGGGCTTTTTTAGATATTCTTTTAGAATTCCATAGTGCTAGAAATAAAAAACACTCAGAAAGTGGATGGATAGTAGAGATTCGTATAAGTATAAAGAATTTAAGCTGTGTTTGCCTTGTGTGTCCTTAGGGAGGGCTTCTAATTAATCCAGAATTCCATTGCACAACTTTCTTGCATAAAATTACTGATTTCAGAATTCACCAGACTTTAGTTGCTTGAAGAAATGTGCTTTGAATTACTGGATTCCCCCAAAATTCATGTTAAGCAATGGCTACAACAGGTCAAAATGACTGTGAAGTTGCTTTCAGCAGCACTTGCTATCTGCTGGTATTTTTCTGAGCGAGCTCAGTATTCTGAAGCAGTGAGAGCTTGGTTGTGTTTGTGTTTCCCTGGCCTCCCTGCACAGCGATTCCTCGAGCAGATATTCCGACTGGATCGCGGACGCCGGGATCAACCTGCAGCCGCCGGTGCGCACCTCGCGCAGGAAAGCGCTCCGCTACTGCAGCACCTCCGAGGACGAGGTGTCAGCTGAGAAATCCTCTCCTCCCAAGAGAAGGAGGAGGAAAAGGAGGAAAAAACCCAAGCCAAAAAAGCAGGAGGTGGTACAAATTTCATTTCTTCTACACAATCTTCATTTCTCTTAGGTTTTAGGGCTCTTCATTAGAAACTGTCAAAATAATTGTTACTGCCGTTAGTCAGGGATCTTGTTGTCACCACACATTGGATGCATGGAACTGATTTGGAGATCATTTGAGATTAGTGGCAGGGATCTGCTGATTTGTAGGGAAGAATCTGCATTCCAAGTGAAGACATTTTCATTTTCCAAATAAAACGGGTTCTCAAGGCCGATGGTGTTAAAGGGGAAATGTGTTTATTAAATATCAGTACAGAATATCAGACTTTTCCCAAGGGCATGGAGTGATAGGGCAAGGGGGGATGGCTTTAAACTGAAGGGAGGGCAGGGTTAGATTAGATTAGGGAGGAATTCTCTACTCTGAGGTTGGTGAGGCACTGGGACACCTCGTCCACAGAAGTTGTGGCTGCCCCATCCCTGGAAATGTCCAAGGCCAGGTTGGATGGGGCTTGGAGCACCCTGGGATAAGGGAAGCTGTCCCTGCCCATGGCAGGAGGTAGAACTGGATGATGTTTAAGGTCTCTTCCAGCCCAAACCATTCTGTGGCTCTATAACTTGGTTAAACTGTCTGGTTTTTCACCTGTTTTAATACTTAGGGAATACACTCACTGCATTGATGGGAGCCATTTATATTTAGGTTGAATTTTTAATTTTTTATAAGTTACAATAATTATTCTAAGCTACTACATTTTTTAAGTTAATTTAATTAATTACATTTTTAAATTTACAATAGCTACTGTTAGTTGTTTTCTACCATAAGGAAACAAACAAATCCTTTTTTTAAACCTGGGGTAATTTTGATACATTTGATGTGTTTTTCTTGATCCTTTCATTTTCTTCTAAATAGAATCAAATTGTTTCTTGCAGCTTGATTAATTTTTAATTGGGTACTGAGAGTGTCAGCTATAAAACTTCCTGCTGAGACCTGCATAATAGTGACTTGCTCACTCAAATCTTCAGATAGGAAAAGAAAGTTTAGTATTAGAATTACAAATACAGTTACAACTCAGGCAAAGCCTTGGAGGAATTTTGCTGATACTCTTTGGAAATGCTCTAGATTAGTCCTTTATAAATTAAGCTGTTGTCTGCCAAATCAAAATGGAATGATTTGTTTTGAATTCATGTCCATTATGTCTGATTTTGTGAAGGCTGATGCTGCAGCACAACCACTAAACTTGGAGCTGTCCTATGACTGGCACCCTCCAGTTTGGATCACAGACACAGCTCTGCGAAGGTCCCCATTTGTCCCTCAGATGGGGGACGAGGTAGGAACATGGATTAAAGTCTTGTGATTATTAGAATTGCTAAATACAGGCAAACATTCACTGTTTGGGGCTCGTTGGGGTGTTTTTTAGGTGATATATTTCCGACAAGGACATGAAGCTTACATTGAAGCAGTGAGAAGAAATAACATTTATGAGCTGAATCCACACAAGGAGCCTTGGAGAAAAGTGGTGCTTAGGGTAGGTCTGCACTGAACATTCTGTGGGTTTATTTCAGTCTGTGACTGAAGAGTTCTATTACTCTGTTTGCATATCATGGATTTGTGAGGTTACTAATATTTCCTTGTGGGGAAAGTGTCTGCAATTACCACATTGTCCTTCAGAGTTTTCTGTGGGAAGCCAAATGAAACACCTGTGTTAAAATCCTGAGGCTGACACACTGCCTTCCATTGAAATCTCAAATCTGATTTCAGTATTTTGCATGTGGGTACAATTGATTAATTCATGTTAAACTGAGATAAAACTTGCTGAAGCTGTTTGTTCTTACCTGTAGGATCAGGAATTGGTAAAAATTGTTGGAATTAGATATGAAATTGGTCCTCCCACATTGTGTTGCCTCAAGCTTGCCTTTATAGATCATGCTACTGGAAAACACACAGACAAATCATTTTCTATCAGGTACGTGCAGTTTTAGATTCCTGGAAAGTATTTAAAAATATTTTTTTTTAAAATAAATTTAAAATTTCTTCCTAAAGCCCTGAGGTACACGAGTGATGATTTTTTTTTCCAGGTACCACGACATGCCAGATGTTATCGACTTCCTTATCTTACGTCAGTTCTACGACGAAGCCCGGCAGAGGAACTGGCAGGCCTGTAAGTGTTTGCTAAGTGTTGGGCTAAACAATTTTGAAATCACAAATATGTCCTTGCTAATTGCTGCATGTGCTTTTTGTAGGGTCAGAGGGTTCAGAAATTCAGGCAGAAATTTGAAGGTGGAGGGATTGCAGTAGGTGTAAATACAGTCGCCAAAATACGTATCCAGACTGTTCTGTTCCCTTTCTTTATTTTAAAGCTAAATAACAGACTTACTTGTCGGTGCATCCAGAACTTGAATTATGGAGAGAAATCAAGCATTGCATTTATCAGAAGTTTTTCTGATTGCCTGTGGCAGGCACAGAGTTGAATCCTTCTCTCAGCAGAATATCTGTGTTTGTGTAGCTGACAGGTTCCGCTCCATTATTGACGATGCCTGGTGGTTTGGGACAGTGCTGGGTCAGGAACCTTATCAGCCTCAGTATCCAGACAGTCACTTCCAGTGTTACAGTGTCAAGTGAGTAAAAAAGATTTTATTTCCAGTGTTATTAGCGTGTCTTTGCTCTCACCCAACTGCCTCATTGCTATGAGAATGTATAAATGTTCACTTAAATTGTTTTGCTCCTTGTATTGTCACTTCTTAATGGTTTTAGGTTGCTATTGTAGAACAGTGTGGATATGTAATAACTTGTGGCAACTTGTTAATGAAGAGTAATATGGTGAAAGCAGTTGTTGACCTCTTCACATTTCCTGTACTGACTAATGCTGGGTCTCTTTCACAAAGCAAGCAATGCAATTTTCTGTGAACATTAATTATTGCTCTGCACTGATAGTTGGTTTGGGGATGCTCAGTCTCCTCTGTGATTGCTGACAGCAAGGTCCTTAGGCCTCGAATCCTCACTCCTCTTTCACATTGTGCACCCTTTTTCATATCAACAGAGAAGCCTTCACACAAAGGAGAGGAGTGATAAACAAAGATATCTCTGGACTTCAGTGTTCAGAATCAGGGTGTTGACACTGTCCTGCCCTGTCCCAGCTGTCTGGAATGGAATCACAGGATGGTTTGGGTTGGAAGGGACATTAAAGATCATCTCATTCCAACCCCCTGCCTTGGGCAGGGACACCTTCTCCTATCCAGGTTACTCAGCTCCAAACAGCCTGGCCTTGGACACTTCAGGGATGGGGCAGCCACAACTTCTTTGGGCAGCCTGTGTCAGGGCCTTACCACCATCAGAGTTAAGAATTCCTATTTAATATCTAATCTAATCCTGCCCCACTTTAGTTGAAGGCCATTCCCCTTGTCCTTCACTTTGTGCCCTTGTGAAGGTCCCTCTTCAGCCTTCTTGTTGCCTCCTTTAGGCACTGAAAGGATAATTCTGGGATTTTGCTTAGTTTGGTTTTGTCCAGCAAGGGAGGACTGTAAGGAGAATAAACAGTGAATATTTAATGTTTCTATTTCCATCATGCTCTCAGAGATAGTTCCCATGTCTTTTATGATACATTTAATAGTCACAGTTTTATTGTTAGAGGACTTTTTCACACAAAGGCTTTTGAACCTGTTGCTCACCACAAAGAAGGGAAATCTTTTAGCTAATAAACAATCCAGTGAGACTGCCAAGATTGTGTTAACATTTTGGTTCCTTGTCTTATCTACTTGTCTTCTCTCGCAATGATTTTTCTTGGTGGGAAGGTGGAAGTAACTCCCAGACTGAAGTTCTTGCCTGTTACCTTCCCTTCCATATTCCATCCATTCCCTGTGTTTCGTTGTGTACAACAGTTATTCCTTAGGGGCAAGTTCAGGTGGGCTTTGGTTTTTTCTTGGCCAGTTCCAAATCAAGTTTCCAGTTATGAATAAAAGCCTGGTGCCATTTTCCTGGGCTCCTTTCTTCTGTAAGACCTAAAGGATATTTCAATATTTTAATGCACCAGCCTTTAACAGAAAAGTATAGAGCTGCTTTGAATGAAGGAATGCTGTGTTCCTTAAGATCCCTTTCCAAAAGGACTTTATTCCACTTGGCCTCACAAACAGCTCTTCTAGAGCAGAATCCTGAGATATGTGTATGAAAATACCTGGAGTATTTGGCAGCTGTATTTGGGTTTTGCAACTTGGCTGGGTTTGTTGCTCTTTTTGTCACACTTAAAACAGTAACAAACTGAGGTATGGAAAATAAATAAATTGAAGATAATTTTCAATTTTTTTGTTATTTTGTTGGTCAGGCAATAACAGATGTTTGTGTAGAAACAGCTTGATTTATTACGAAGCTGCATTACCTGGATGAATGGAATTTAATCAAAACTAGGTGGGGCTTAAGCTATACTAAACTCCTGATAAAGTCCCACATGCAAAATTATGAATTAGTTTATCCATTTATCAACAACTTGGGAAGTATTGTGCAATAACTGGGGAGGAGAACTGAACAGATCAACCTTTAGGACTCTGTTAGTTCATAAAGATCAAACAGGGTGTGAATGATGCAAGTTTTCCTAAATCACTGGGAAATCCCAAACAATGGAGAGCTGCTCTTGCCAGAGCAGGGGTTGAGTTATAAAATACTCTGAGCATGATTATTTCAGTTTCCAGTTGCTTTGAAAAAAATACACAGGAGGCATTAGACCAAATATCTGAGTTTATTAAAGCATCAGAAGTAGACCCAGGAATTTGGAGAACTCTGACAGGAAACTGCTGGCAAAGCTGCAAAGCTCTGGAGGGAAATTGGTGAATGCAGGCTGATGTGTTTGTTTCTGGTATGTGCTTGTAATAAAAAATAAAACTGGGATCATAAGGATTAACCCAGTTGGGGGAAAGATGCAGCACTGCATCTGTACAGGGCACTTCTGCCTCTGTCAACCAGAGAGGTGTGAAGCTGATCCAGTCAGGTCCAGACATTTTCTTACCCTGGAAACAGCAAAATTCATTGGTATTTTATGTGTTTTTAAAAACATGTAAAAATCTGCCCAAATGTGGGATTTGGAGAGATCTTCAATTGATGTTCACGCCTAATAATTCAATATCGGAGTGAATATCCAGATCTGTCAGTAACACTTGTGTTGCTTTTGCTTTGTCCTGGACCTTAATTAACTTCAGTTCCTTCATTTTATATTTATTCTTTTCTTTGTCTTACTGTCCTCTGCCTCATAAATTAAAACACTAGCATATGAAATGTCTCACTCACTGTTCTCCTTAATCCATGGACTTGCACAACTCCTGTTGTCATCAGCAAAAAAAATCTCCTGTGTTTTTCCTCAAATCTTCCCCTTGATCTTATCTTGCTTTTCCAACTGTGCAGCTTATTTTTCTTCTTCATCTTCTTGATACAGGCTTTGTAAAATTGATTTATGTATTGGGTAAGTTGCATACAGCCAAAATCAGGAGCACAATTTTAATCTGAAATGGATTATGAAGAATGTTTCCTTTTTGCTGATTGCAAACCAATGCTTTTGTTTATATCCATGTTTATGCAGTGTGTTTTGTCAATGCTTGCAAACAGCTGTAATGTGAATGTGCTTGGAGCTGAGATTTAAAATTGCTTGGAAGGAACACTTCTGAGTCAAGATAACTTTAAATTATTATTCTATTTTTTTACTTGATCAATCAGATGGGACAATGGTGAAATTGAAAAGCTGAGCCCGTGGGACATGGAACCAGTCCCTGATAATGGTAGGTGGAATAAAACACCTCAAAGTGCTTTTTCCTCTTTCCAGTTCCTTGGTTTCATACAGGTAGTGGACCTGAGGTGGTTCCTGTCTTAAAGACAGTCTTGATTCAGATTTAATGAAATAATTTGAATATACCTATATTTTTTTCCTTTTGCATCTTCCAGAGAAAATTTGAAGGAAATACTTCAAATATATAGCTCTGACTGTGGAATAAAACCTGCAACTTCCAAATGTCAGGTTTCAAAAAAATCTCGAATTTTCAAACTATGAATTTGTTATAGTACATTATAATACAAGGGGCAAGAAGGAGATAGATATATATATAAATAATCTCCAGTCAGATCCTTACTGCACATGGTTTTAAACCAACAGTTTATGAAGTTTACTGATCAAATCCAAATTATGTGTAAATAAAAGAGTGACACTTGTGGTTTGTCTTAATATTTCACTTTCCCAGTACTTTTCAGTACCAGCTGGGAGGGGGAAGGAAAGTTTGGTAGATACTGAGAGAGTAGTTACTGAATTAACTGTCAAAAAGATAATAAACTTAATTCAAAACTGCAGAAAAACTGAATTTTAAAAAATTTACTATTTGTATCCATTTTGTGTCATTTTTTCTCAGAGCCTTAGCATTAAACTACTTCAAGGCAAGGATTTTTTTGTCAGTTCTATAGACAATGATTTAATAAGTGTGAGTGCTAAACAATTTATCTTGTTCTCACTCCTTCCCCAATTTGCTCTCCTCAGTTGATCAGCCTGAAGAATTAGGGGCGAGTGTCTCTGTGACTTTGGAAGAGGTGGAGAAGCTGCTGTACAAACCCCAGGAGGGGGAGTGGGGGCTGAAATCCCGAGATGAGGCTTGTGAACGGATCATCCGTGGCATCGATCAGCTCATGACTCTTGGTGAGTGGGAGCTGAGCTTCAGGTGCTTTTCTCCTGATGTTCCATTTATAAACAGAGCCTGGAATATCCATGGCGTCCTTTAAAAATTCCCTGGGATAAAGTATTGAAATAGTCACGTGTTTTCCTTTGCAGTTCTTTGTGTTTGTACTGAGATCTTGATGATTTTATACAGAATTGGTTTTATACCAGCATGTTTATGTATCTGCAGGCTTTGAAGTAGAATCCCAGAATGGGCTGGGTCAGGAGGGACCTTAAAGCAAATCCAGTGCCACCCCTGCCATGAGCAGGGACACCTTCCACTGTCCCAGGCTGCTCCAAGCTCCTGGCCTTGGACACTTCCAGGGATCCAGGGGCAGCCACAGCTTCTCTGGGCACTGTGTGCCGAGGCCTCCCCACCCTCCCAACAAAGAATTTATTCCCAATATTATGTCTAACCCTACTCTCTGTCACCATGATGCCATTCCCCCTTATCCTGTCACTCCATCCCACGGAAATTGTCTCTCTCTATCTTTCCTGTCAGCTCCTTCATGCACTGGAAGGCCAAAACTTAGTTCAAACAGTAAAATTTTGCTGTTCTTGCTGTTTTCACCAGACATCTCAGCAGCTTTTGCTGGCCCTGTGGACCTGTGCACGTACCCCAAGTACTGCACGGTGATCGCGTATCCCACCGACCTCAACACCATCCGCACCCGCCTGGCCAACAGGTTCTACAGGTCAGTGCTGCCAGGGGAACCAGGGGGAAACTCATTCTGGGACTCTGAAATCACCAAATATTAAAAAAAAACCCTGAAGTTACTTCAGTGCTGATGACAATTCAGATTTTGATGTGCTGTCCTTCAGTTGCTTTGAACTTGAGGAAGGTTAAGCTCTTGCTATTTTCAGAAATGAGCTTAAACACAAGAGGTCAAGTGTTAAATACTACCAGCAGTGTTTGAAATGATAAAAACTTACAGAAGGGGAAGAGGGAAGAGTGTAGGTATGGCAGAGTTCTGGTTTGCTGGATGTGCTGGGCATCCATAGCTTGAAAATAAATTTAAGTATATTCTTCATCTGGACCTGCATTCAGTGTGTCTGTAAATACAGTGGAGAGTCATTAATAGTGATTTTCCTATAAGATGGAAAAAATGTCTTGGGAAATAACTGGAAATTTTGTAGGTGAAGAACTGCAAACTTGGGGTATCTCTGCTTCACAGTTCTAAGGAATTGGAAAAATGAGTTGTAAAAATGAAATTACACATTTGTGCCAGCTCATTTCTGTCAAGTTATAATTCCAAGTTGTAGCAATTTCTCAAATCAGTCATTTTACAGAGGGCACTGCTTTGATTGGTCAGCTGGCCTCAAAGGGGAAGGCAGAAAGGGACATCAAGCTGAGATGTCTTTAAATATGTAATTAGATAAAGCTCTTATCACTCCTTTTTAATTGCTCATTCCTTCCTTGTATTTATTAATTAGAAGTTCCTCAGATATGACTCAACTTATGTTCCATTTCTTGGGGCTTTGTAACAGGCAGCTTCTGATATTTCCAGATGAAATGTGACAATTTAGAGCAGTGATTAAATAATACTTTTCCCCTTCCTTTTGAACAAGTCAAATGTAAGCTTTTTAAAAACGCCTGTGTTTTTAAAGATTCCCGGGAATCCTGGTCCTTGGAATGATTTCAATGGTATTTTATGGTTTAGGGGTAACAAATGCTTGTTACTTAGCCAGCTGTATAATCTGAATTTTTGTAATGAACTTTCTGAGGATGAATTATCAATAACGAATTGGGAAATTAATGATGAAAGATATGAAGTGTTGGTTTTGCTTCCTTGGGTTTTCCATGTGAAGGAAAAGTTTGCGACTGCTCTAAAGGGGCATGAAACAAAGGACATTAAATCTAAAATGGGGAAAAAATTATGAAGATATAATATTTGCTGTTTTTCAGCTTTTCTTTAGTATTAAAGCTGCAATATTTTCTAATTTGAAGGAGAATCTCAGCACTGGTTTGGGAAGTCAGATACATCGAAAGTAATGCCAGAACCTTCAATGAGCCTGGGAGTGCTATTGCCAGAGCTGCAAAAAAAATCACCACCCAGCTCCTCAAGTTCATCAAGTAAGTGGTCTTTTCACCTAAATAATTCTTGAATCCTCATGCTTTTGAACAGTGGGAGAGTAAAAACAGCTCAATATCCCCTTGTGGTGAGCCCTGCTTTGGCTGTTTGCAGTGCACTGTAAGGACAGGTGTATAATTCTGGGTGTTACCTTAAATACTGAAATGTTCATCTTAGAGGCATTTTAACTTCTCCCGTGGTATTTACAGTCCCAAAATGTCACTTGACATTGAGCATGTTGAGTAGCTCAGCCTGTAAAAAGTAACTTCTGTGCTGTCCTGTGTAGAAGTTCCTGTTGGAGCTTGTCTGACTTAATTGAAAGGTTAAAATAAACTGAGTTTTCCAAATATTTCAAAAATATTTTGAAATGGGTGTGAGCAGCCTTCCTGCAGCTGGGCAGGCCCCCTTCAAATCCCTATTCCTGATTTTTATATTCCATTTAATACTCAGTTACCATCTTCCCTTTTATATGGAGCTCTTGGTTGTGGCTGAGTTTAATTTAGGAAAACAACAGCTCTGCTTTTGGTCTTCCAGTAACAGAGATTTAATTGCATTGCAGTGACCAGGACTGTACAAACATTTTTGAATTATGCAGCACAACAGATGATGAGCCAGATTGTCGTGATGCTGATCTGGTAAGTTGGGGTTTTTTGTGGAAAATTCCAGTAATTTATGTTGATTATAAAATACCACCAAAGTTCAAATATTGTTGGTAAAATTGCTGAGTTATTTTCATAGCTAGTACAAACATGAACTGTATTAGGAATTTTTTATGAATGTTTTATGTAATTTATTATCAGTGAATTGCATTAATGATAATACCTAATCACTGAGGTTCAAATGTGTTGGGTAGCTTCTGATTGCAATTTCTTATGGTGGTTTTTCCTTTTCTCAAACCACTGAAGATTCCAGACTCCAGCTCTGGTCCTTATCTAGGATATTGCTTTCCAAGTCTCCCAGATGCTGGGTCTCATTTTTTTTTATGCTCATCTTTTGTCTTATTAAGAAAATTAAGAAGAAAATTTAATTTTACCACAGTCTCAAGTCTAATGACACTTTTAACCCCCATCACCTATTTTTTTCTTACATCAGTTTTAAGATTATTTGTTTTATTTTGTGCAGGATGATGAAAAATGTGTTCCAAGAACATCCTACAGAAGAAGAAAAGTGAGTTGGCCAATCTTTACCTTATAACCCAAATCAAGCTGAATTTTTTCTTGCTGTATTTCTGTAATGCTTTTCCTAACTTTTTTTTTTCCCTGAAGGGACGGGGCTTAAAAAAAGGCAAAAACCTTAAAAGTGGCTATGATGAAAACTGTTGGAAGAAGCAGTGCATGGAACTGGTGAATTTAATTTTCCAGTGTGAGGATTCTGAACCTTTCAGGCAGCCAGTTGATTTGGATCAATATCCTGTAAGTCGTTTTTGATAACCTTAATAAATTCTTTCTTGCTTGCTGTTTTACTGTGCCTTGTAAGGAAATTATTTTAGATAAATCTGAATTTTCTTAATTAAAATGAGTTTCTTGAGGGTCTGAAATCTGTTTACTGAGCCTGAACTATGAATTTCATTTTTTCCCTCTCTTTTAGCTGTTCATGCCCTTCAGCCTCTTTTATTTGAGTCTAAAAACCCAACAAACCTAATTTAAAGGAAAAAAAACCTTCTTTACAGCACACAACTTCTACTGGTGACTCCATTTTGAGTTTGAGTCTTACTTCAGGTGTTAAAAACATCATGAGGTTCTCTAAAAAAACATGAATGGGAGAGAAAGAAAGATTGATGTGTTTTGATGGGGTTTGATTTTGGTTTTTTTGTGTGGTTATTGTGTTTTGGGGCTTTTTTGGGCTGTTTTTTCATACCAGATCTGTTGTTTCTCATAATAAAATTCATGGGACAATGAAAAGGAGATTTTAAATCAACCAGTCTCAGCAAAAGTGGTTTCTGCTGTGGTGCTTCTCTTTCCACTGCTGCTGTAGATAATTTGTGTTATTTTATCTACTCCTGAATGACAGAAATAAAATTCAGAAGTGTTTTTTTCCTTTATACTTCCACAGAAATCTTTTTTTCATCTGTTTTTTACAGGATTACAGACATATCATAGACACTCCAATGGATTTTGGTACAGTGAAGGAAACTCTGGAAGCTGGGAATTATGACACTCCAATGGAACTGTGCAAAGATATCAGACTGATATTTAGCAATGCAAAATCTTATACTCCAAACAAAAAGTCAAAGGTAGCTGTTAATATTTGGGGATTTATGAATGTCTTAATGAAATTAAATCTTATTTTGCAATTTGTTTATCAGAACTTTTGGTAAAAGTTGGGTAGATAGTGGGGAGAAATATGACAAAGATATTAAAATGTTCATTTCCTATTTATTTAGTGTTACATAGGACTGCCTGTGTTTTCCCTATTGCATTTCTGTGCAGTTTTTAATATTACAAATATTACTCTTGAATCAAAGGCTCTGTTTTTAATAGGAACCACTTCCTTCCCTAGATTTACAGCATGACCTTGAGATTGTCAGCACTGTTTGAAGAGAAAATCAGAAGAATTGTTTCAGATTTCAAAAATGGGCAGAAACAGAACGAAAAGCTCCGGAGAAACCAGAGGTACAAGAGAAGATTTAATAATCAAAGCTCAGTGCAGCAGCCCACCAAAATGCTCAGGTAAAATTATCAATGTATAAAGATCTATCTCATCTAACTGATATTCATACTGACTCTCACATTTAGTCTGTGAAGAGGGGGACAATTTGTTTTTAAATTGTTTGTAACTGCAGTAAGACTTTTTATAATTCTCATGCTGTGGGGAAAAGATGTAAAAAAAAAAATAGGGGATTTTTTGTGGGATAAAACTGAGAAATAAAGGGACAGAAGAGTAGAAGAGGTTTGGGGTTTTTTAATATTTGAGTCAGAAAACCGATATTTAATTAAATAATGAGGACTGAAATGAAGATTTACTTGCTGGATGTATTGCAAAGATGAAAATATGCATAAATTATGTGTTTTGTCACATACAGAATAAAGTCAGTCCTGTGGAATTTCTAGAAATTGTCACTTGCTAAAGAGTTTAGTTGGGAGCCAGATTTGCCTTTTCTCTTTTGAAGGCAAACAAGCTTTTGACACGATTGCTTTTGGACATGATTAACTCATGTTCTTAATTTGCATATGGGATGAAGTGAGACAAAATACAAAAATTAAATGTGGTAAATTACTGAAACTGAGTGTTTTTTTTCCTAGTGCTGCTGTCCAATCTTCCTTCTCTGGCAGGGAAAGAATAGGAAAAAGAGTTTTAAGAAAAAACAAATCTAATTTCAGGAGATAACTTTTATACTTTAAAATAACCACACACAAGGTTAGGTCAGAAATTGTCTTTTGAACCTCATCTCTGAAGAATTGTGTGTGACTGTTCACAAGGCAATGGGGCACAGCAGAAATGAGGTTTGGGATAACAGAAATAACATTTTACACCTTATGCACCTGGATGAATGTCTGAAAACCTTCAATGTGAGGAAAAAAACTGACAGGACAGTTCTGTAGGCGAAAATACTTGACTGAGCAGGATGGCAGGCACCAACTCAGGCATGTGGGGTAAGGAAGCATCAAATTAGTGAGGTTTCCTTTATTTTAAACTGAACTGTCTGTGAGTTCCACCTTCTGTGTGTGTTGGGAAGTCAGTTTATTGTGGGATAATGTTAGTCTGGATAGCATTTAGTTTGAAGCTAATGTGCAGTTATTCAGAGGCTGGGAATCCGACAGGAATGGAAGCTGCTGCAGTTTCCTGGTGAAAATAAAATAACACGATTGTCTAGAGGACATTCACCATTAAATTCTGTTTCTCAGAGCAGAGAAAGATTGTCTCCTCTTGTATAACTTCCCTAGGAGTGCAGACTGTTACTTTAATGAAATTATTTCATGTTTATCCTTGCCAGAGATAAATTGTCCCACACCACATTCGCTCTTTAGCATCTCAGAAATACAAAATCATATTAAATGTTAAAATACATAATTGCCTTATCTCTTCTTACAACCTGTGTTGCTTTCACTTCTACTCTCCCTAGAAATCTGAAACAGAAACCATTGAAGTCTCAGGCCAAACTTGAATCTGAGCAGGAAGATTCTTTTCCTCAGCCTACCTCAAGCAGAGCCGCCTGCGCCTCAAGCCATAAACCCAACACTGGCTCCTCCAACCAGAGCTCCTCGGGAGAATCCTCAGATTCCGCCTGCCTGGCATCCTTTGAGAGGAATGGGAAAGCCAGATCCACAACACTAACCAACTGTTCTGCTTTATCATCAGGTCAGAATTTAAATTGCTGCAGTTTGCATTCTGCGTTGTTCAATGAGCTTTGCGTTTTTAACACAGATTTTTTTTTTTTTTACGCAAGGTTTGGGGTTTTTGTGTGATGCAGAGATTTTGTGTTTTACTGGATTTTGGATACCTAGATTATTTACAGTGATTGTTGTAAAGATCTATGTACTACATATAATTTTTTGCTTTGAAATCATGTAGGATACAGTCAATTTACTAATCAGTTAATCTACCAATAGAAAAGCATAGAATACTTAATAAATGATACTATATGAAATACAGGTTAAATACCCATATATGTTATATAAAACTTTCATCCACAATTATCAAATGACAGAAGTTCCCTGAGACTTAAAAACTTTCCTGTCTTTTCCCCTACACCTCACCTTGACAAAAATTCAGCTTCTTTCAAAGGATGAGAAAGCAAGTCCTGATAAAATCTGTTAGAATATGTTCTGTGTTGTTTTTTTTTTAACATGCTTTTCACTTAAATCTGGTGTTTGAAAAAAGCTGTTTTATTTTATTTGAAACTTAAATACAGGTTAAAGAAGCTTCCTGTCATTGAACACTGTATGAATATGGATTTTGTTTGGGTATCAGTGTGATAGCTGTAAGACATTCAGGCATGAGAATGCATTTTAAGATAACTTGAGGAAATTCTGAAGATTCCAGGATCAGCAAAACGCAACTCTTAACTGGAAGCTGTTTAGAATTCTATAACTAATTCTGTTTAGAATTAGTAACCGCCAATTACTGTTTTTTTAACAGAGAGTGAAATAGAAGGTTCTGTGGCTTCTTCATCTACTTCATCTTCATCCTCCTCAAGCAGCTCAGAAGACAGCAAAGGCTGTTCTGGGGCTCCTGTGTCCCCTGCCCTGCACAACGGGGTGTGCAGGAGGAACGGCCGTCGCAGGCTGACCCGGAACCGAGCTGCTCAGAGGAAACAGACAGGTAGGGTGGGAGCAGTTTCTTGTGAACAAGACAACAAGTCCATATTTATATGTGTTTATATATATATATTTATAAACTAAACTGTAGTTATATAAACTATATTTATGTAACTAAATATAACTAAGTGAAGTTAGTATTTTTTGAGGTTATTGTATATGTAAGATACTCATTTTTTCATTAGTGCTAATTTTGAAGTTCTCAAATACTACACTGAACTTTTAAAAAGATTTTTTTTTCCATGACTACAGGAGGAGGGCAAAAACCAAGAGCCTGGTGAGAGACAATGTTTTGCAACCTTTTAGATCTTAAAAAAATTAGCAATTCATAAAGAAGTTCTGATTGTCACAAAACCAAAATGAATCTGAAATTTATGACAGCAAAAGCACAATTGTCACTAGTAGTGTATTTCATGCATCATGTCTGTGGGTTGAACCTGTCCCAGTTTTGACAAGACTTCAAAGCTGCTGTTTAATATTTAAGCTATTAATCCCTGCTTTCCTTTACAGGAACTCTTCTTCAGGAGAACGGGAACACGAGGAAGGCGGTCAGGAAAAAGTTATATGGCAGTGACTCTGAAAATACTTCAGCGGTGACATCTGAGACCCTCAGCAACAGCACGGGCAGGCACAGGAAAACCCCACGCAGGAGTGCTGCTGTGGCTGCCAACAAACTGAGGCTGATGAGTGACGTGGAGGAGGAGGTGTCCAGCTCAGAAAGCATCGGAATCTGCAGGAACAGGAAGCTCCTGCACCGCAACGCCTCGGCCGCCGCCAGGAGGATGCTGCTGGAGGGGTCTGAGGATGAGGCAGGCCTCAAGTCTGAGAGTGACAAAGAAATAGAAGAGCAGCTCACCAAGAGGAAAATTCTTTCTCAGCCTGGCTCCTCTGCTCCAAGAAGGAAATTCATCAGTGAATCTGAGAATGGAACTTCAGATTCTGAGCCTCACATGCAGACGAAGCAGAAGAGCTGGCAGAGCAATGGTCACAAACAGCTCCGGGGCCCCGTCTGTTCTGGGTCTCCCAAAGTGAAAAGTCCCACCTTGGACTTTTCAGAGGAGGACTCCAAAAGCCATAATTCTGAGGATGGGAGCAGCCAAAAGGTCTCTGACCAGTCAACATCTGCACATCACAAGCCTGCAGTGAGCAACTCTGAGGATGAGGCGGACTCCGAGTCGGACAGGTGGAATGGCAGGAAAGCCTCTGGGCTGCAGCTGTCTCCTCCTTCAAAAAAAGCAAAAGTCTTGAGTGATTTAGAGGACACAGCAGAATCTGAAGCAGAAGCCAGAGAGGAGAAGAGTTTTGTGTGGGAGACCTTGGTGCCCACTAGGATTGTGAGGAGTTCCAAATCTGCTGCCAGCTTCCATCACTCCTCTGACTCAGAGAGTGACTCCAATAACAGCAATTACTGTGAAACTACTGCAAAAGCCAAGATGAGGAAGAGGAAAGGAAAAACAAAAATCGTTAGAAAAGGTAACATTTTTAAGTGAATTCCTCTATTTCTTAATACTGAGTAGATGACAGAGAAAATCTCCAAGAGAGCAGTGTCCTCTCTCTTTGTCCTGCTACTTGTTTTGAGGATTTCAGTAACCAAAACCCTCTGGTTTGCAGTTCTGTTACCTTACCTTAATTTTCTGTTGAGATTTTCTGTGCTAAAGCTGATTTACAACTGATATTTTCAGTTTGAGGTAACTTTTTTGATAATTTTTCAAAATGAATATGATGGAAAGGTGTTCAAATTATATTCTCACATCCACGGTGTGCACCAGAACCTGAAATTGGATTTGACTTCCAGATTTTATTCTGTCAATGATGTGTAGAGTCCTTAAGACAGGCACTTAGCAGAGGAAAAGATTTACCATTCCACTTGTTTCAGAAAGTTAAATTCTTTGATTTTTTGCGTTTTATTCTGTAATTTTGTCTGTCACTCAGATCTTTCTGTGGTGGCTGATGCATGAGTTATAGAAATGTTTTGATCTGGATTTTTTTAGGCTTATGAGAAAGCTGCTGATGTTTATTAAAACAGGTCATGTACATTTTGCCTTCATATATTTGCTGGTCTGATTTGGAATTTGAAAGATTATTCAGAAGTTGGTGTTTGGTCTAATCCTTCCAAACTTGTCACTGTGCTTTAAAAATCTTGAGAAGAGAATTAATGTCTCTTAAGGTGACTCTGTCTTGACAGTTTTCCACAAGGAATATTTACTTATGTTCTACCAAGATCTTACTTATATAGGGGCATCTTTATGAAGTTTCTGTTTTCCAATAAATGTGTGTTTTATATATTTATAACTATAATTATATATTTGTATATACACACTGCACAATTAGCCAGCTAAACAATTTATGTGGCAGCTTTCCTTTGGTTATTTTATATATATCTATAATGTAAATAACATATAATCTCTTTTGATTTATAAAACATAGTCTTCCTCTAGTTTTGTGTATTATGTTCCATGTAATATATATTACAGATATGTAGCCATTAGCATGGGATTTGATAAATTAGAAAAGATTTAAAGCAAAATTTTCAGATAAATTGTATCAATAATTTGTGGGCTGCAGTGCCCCCTGCAGCTGAGCTGATCGGAGCTGGATTTTCCTACCCAATATTCCAGATCTGGAGTTTGCCCTGAACTCCAGGACACCCTGATCAACCAGACTTCCACATATTTGTGTTCTTCAAAAGCTCTCCCACTTTCTGGGGGTACTTGGTTTACTGCTCCCTCTTTCTCCTTGGACCTTTGCAGCTTTTAATTCTGGATGTTCTGTGGGAAATTTCAATAAGTTTCATTCTAGATTTGTTCCAAATTTAAGATCTTGCGTACAAAGTATAATTTTAATATTCTGGCACTGTTGTAGAAAGGCTGGACTTCTTTAGCCTTGTATTCCAGCTACTTAATAATATTGGAAGACAGTGCTTAATACAAGTTTTAACTCTTCTTTTTAGTCTGTGAATTAATATACAGCATTTTGCAGTGTTCAGAAATGTGTTGTGTTTTGGCCATCAAATCATACAGTATAACTACTACAAGTAATAATATTCACTTATCATTTCTGGAAACTTAACAAAGTAAGGAAATTAATTATCATTTGAAAACATAAAAATAGGAATATACTGGAGTAGTACATAAAATTATTTATATTGAAATAAGGACCAGATTTGGTATATGAAGAGATTTTTAATACTGGTACTCAAGCTGGACATACACATTTATGTCTCATAACTTTTTCCTTCTGGTTTTTTTTTAATTTACTTTGAGAGCTTTGGATTATGTTTTTTTTATTCATGTGTATAAATAATTGTTTTATTTAGAAGGAAAACACTGATCTTCATAGCATCATTCACATGATTTACACATTGAATAAAATACAACATAAGCAAGTTCTATATTAGATAAAAAAACTACTGAATGGAAGATTCACTGTTAACAGCAATCTGTGTTAAAATCACTAAGGAACTGAAGGGTTTCAATGTTCTCCACCTGAAACCACCTAAAATTGTGAAACTTGCATCCACATGAAATATTACAGTTTCTTTTTTAGGATAAAAAGGTCTAAAATGTGGAATTAATGTTGCAAGTTTAATTCTAGTAAGAAAAATATAACTTTTAATGATACAAGTATTAATGATACGGAAGCATTTGTTGGCTAAGTTAGGGAATTTGTAATTTCTGAGCTAATTAACTGGGTGATGCTAAAGAAAGCTCTTTTGAGACCAAGAAAAGGTTTGAAAGTGACAGTCTCAGGAGTTAAAAGCATCCCTGGGATCCTGATGGTCTTTTTAGTAAAGAATTGAGACAAATTGCACTTAACAGTTAAAATCAAAATAAAACCCAATATTTGTGCATTTCATTAAAGATGCCAGCATTTGGGCATAATAAACTAATGAATTCCAGGAATATAAGACATTAAAAAGAACTTTGAACCCTTTGTTTTGCAGACCCAACATCCGAGGAGGCCGGCCAGAGCGCCAAAGTGCTGCGGAGCAGGACATGCATCATCAACTACAAGAAACACATCAAGGTGTCCAACGTGGGGGAGAAGAAGAACCCCCGCAGGTGTGCCACGCTGGCAGCCAGCAAGATCAAGATCATGAGCGATGCAAAGGAGGAATTATCCAGCTCAGAAAGTGTTTACCCGGTCAGAAAGAACCGCAAGCAGCTCCAGGGCAGCGTGTCCTCAGCCTGCAGGAAGAAGCTGTTCGACAGCTTGGAGGTGGAGACTTGCTCCAAGTCTGAAAATCAGAGAGAGCAGGTGTCTGGCAGGAAAAAGCCTTCCTGCCCTGAGTCTTCTGTTTCTAAAAGGAAATATATTATTGAGTCTGAGAATGAAAGGACTGAGTCGGAGACAGAGACTCAGAGGCAGAGTGATAACCACGTGCAGCCACACAGACGCCTCTGTGCTGCAGCTCTGAATAATTTTAACTTCGACTCCTCGGAAGAGAATTCCACAAACCACAGGGTAGAAAACGGGGGAAACTGGGGAATTTCTAGGCGGGCAGCTTCAGCCCACAACCATTGTACGAGTAACTCCGAAGAGGAGGTCGATTCTGACTTAGCTAAACTTGAATCTAAAGCTACCAGAGTAGCAGCAAATAAAAAATCCAGAGCTTCTTTCAAGAGATCAAAACTGGCGAATAACTTCAAAGAAACAACGGAATCCGAAACAGGGGGGAAGAAAGAGGAGAAAAGCTCTGTCCCGGAGGATGTGGAAGCACCTGGGAGCTCCAAAGCCAACTTCACCTGCTTCTCCTCGGACTCTGGAACTGATAACACCATCTGCAGCGATGCCACGGACACCGGCAAGCGCAAGAGGAAATCCAAAGCCGGCAGGAAAGAAGCCCCCAACCCGTACTCGCTGAAGCCGTGCAGGCGGCCGCAGCGCAGGAAACGGCGGAAAGGCAGCCAGGAGCAGGACTCGGAGGAGGTGGAGTTCGGCGAGTGCCGGCGGGTGGGGCGCCGCTCCAAGATCCGCACGCGGAACGGCGGCCGCAGGACCGTGCGCTACGACTGCGGCGACGACGACGACGACAGAGCCCTCGAGGACGCCGCCTGCGACACGTAACCTTAACGAAAAGGAAAGCCAGCCCATCTCCCTTTTTTTCCTTTTTTTTTTTTTTTTTTTTTTTTTTTTTTTTTTTTTTTATGGTAATAGCACTAGATCTCCCGATGGGTACTGGCTCTTCTTTGTCCTACATTTCAGGGAATATATTTATATTTTTCTATGAAAAAGTTATGAATGTGATTAGATGATGACTTTTCTCCTTTTCATATTTTGACTTGCACTTGCCTGCCCATGTAGCAGCATTTAGCACAGATGCCAAAATGTGCCTCATTATAGGGGCAATTTTTTTGTCTTTACTGGTATTTTATTACATATAAACGAGAGTTAAAAATGTTAAAACACTGCAAACAGGTTAATAGCAGTATGTTGAGTATTATTGTTATGGGTGCTGCAATGAAATACTACCTAGGTCATGCAACATTCAAAGAACAGATTTCAAACATCTCTAATGCTGTATGAAATCATCTACAATAGTAAACAGTCTTCTAAATAATAGTACACACTCTCTAAAAACCTGGTGGATGCAGGCATTGCATCCAAAGAGGAATGAAAAGGCTGATAACTTCACACCTTGATCCAGTGCAGGTGTTAAATGTTCTGTTATTTGCATTGCTGATAAGCAGTTACCAGTGAAGAAGTTTATTTGCCAATTCCAGAGGCTTTGGTGAACAGAGGGTTCTGCTGACAGGTAGTACATCATTAATGTGACTTCTATACTGTAAACTTTAAGATTATGATATGCAGGTGAACTCTTGGGCCTAAAGGGGTTTTGTGTGTTTTCTTTATAAAATAGAAAAACAAACAAAACACTTGTTCTGTTTTCTTTATGCGTGGAAAGCTTGAGGTGCCGGATTCCGACATTCCAGACCTTTTTTTTTTTTGCTACGTTTCTGTTGTTCCTCCATATTTAAAGTGTTTGAATGTTGGATTTCCCATTGATTAAACCTTACCAGTTTCTGAGCATTGCAGTACATCTCCTGTTTTCACAATGTTTGAGGTGGCTCTTATTGACAAGAAAGAAAATTTCTCCAGGAAAAATACGTGGGAGTTCATGGTTGAACACATATCAGCGACAAAAACACAGCAACTTTAAATTCTTCATTTTCCCTGGAATTGTGCTGGTGGGAGCCCCATGACAGCTGCCCTCAGCCCAACACCAGGGAATCTCTGCTCCTTCCCTTCTCCAGGGTTCCTCCTCTGCTCTGCAGCTTCCCTTTCTCTTGGGAAAATTGGTGATTCCTGATTTCATCAGTCGATAGAAGATGTGGCAGAATATCAGATTTACCCTACCCGGCTCATTTGAAGTGAAATAGCAAGTTTGGGAATTTGTTTTCCAGCAGGTTCGACTAGTAGTGGGATCTGGAAGGGTTTGGGGTTAAAAAGTGCAGCTGCACAATCTCTGAATAATTACAGAACTCCTTTTACAAATGGAAATGCATCATGGAAAAGGGAGCTGGCATCAGTGAGAGCCACTTCTCCAGCACCCTCACTGACATTGTCTGCTTTTACCATCACTTTGCTAGTCAGGATATTATCTCAGCACAGAGAAATACTTTTTTTTTTCCTTAAAACTTCCATGTGAAGTCCAAAAATAGTTTAAATTATTCTTGCCCCAGGAGGTTTTATTTAGAGCATAGTCTTTTAATAGGATGCAGGAGAATTCAAGAGAAGTGTTTATCTGGATTCTTTATTTGGTTTCTGAGATACAAAGACAGTTGTGTTTAGTGATGAAACTTGAAGGTGGCTTTGTGTTTTCTTTGAGGGGCAAACTTTGTTAAAAGGTAGTAAGTCCACTATTTTTTAATATTTTCCATAAACTTCATTGTTTAGCAGCTGCTTATTCTCAGTGTTCTCTGGAATACAACCTCCAGTTTGGGAATAACTGAACTGAACATCAGAGTTTTTATTAATTTTCAATTTGAACAGCTAAAATGTGGCTGGTAGGTTTGTATTTCTAATTTAGGCTTAGATTTACAAAGCAGGTTTTCTTTCAGGTGCTGTATTCTGTCACTGCACTCACATGTTCATGGTGATTCCTGAGAGCTGGAGAAGGTTCTTGCCTCTTAGGGACCCTAACACTTTATTTTCTAAGCAAAGCATGTGCTGGTCTGTATTTCCTAATTTTATACACACAGACAGTGGGAAGAGAAATGATTAAACTGGAAAAGTATTTTGAGTCTTTCACCCTTTAGGAGTTTATTTATTTTTAATTTATTTAAAGGAGCATGCTGACTCTTACAGAAGTGGGAGTCCTTTCACCTTCCTTTAAGTGAGCAGTTTTGGTTTGGTCTAGCTGTACTCAGGGAAGTAAAGTAGTAGACCTGTAAAAGTATGATCTTTATTTAATGTAACTTCTGGGAGTTGTTTTGGTTTGTTTTAAACCAGGACCTGAATCTGTGATGGTGATCAGGCAGCGTGAACAGAGGGAAACATTGGAAGTGCAGGACAGAATCAAAAAGGATTCAAATTCTTTAGTGTTAAAGGCTTTGATGATGTACATGTGTTAGTGGACCAAAGTAAAGCTGTACATACACCTGGAATGTCACTGTGCTCTTATTTGGTTAAACGAGGCCAAGGGCCCTTGGGTCACAACAACCCCGTGGGGCTCCAGGCTGGGCAGAGGGGCTGGGAAAGGCCCTGGGGGTGCTGGTGCCAGGGGCTGGACACGAGGCCAGGGGTGCCCAGGTGGGCAAGAGGCCACTGGCACCTGGGCTGGCTGAGGAATTGTGTGTCCAGCAGGAGCAGGGCAGGGATTGTCCCTCTGTCCCTCCAGGGCTGTGTCCAGTTGTGGCTCCTGCAGGAGAGCCCTGGAGGGGCTGGAGCGTGTCCAGGGCAGGGAACGGAGCTGGGAAGGGGCTGGAGGCCCAGGAGAGGCTGAGGGAGCTGGGAAAGGGGCTGAGGCTGGAGCAAAGGAGGCTCAGGGGGGACCTTGTGGCTCTGCACAAGTCCCTGACAGGAGGGGGCAGCCGGGGGGTTCGGGCTGTGCTCCCAGGGAACAGGGACAGGACAAAACCGGCATGGAGTTCAGTCAGGGGAGGATTAGCCGGGATTCTGGAAGATTTTCTTCACTGAAAAGGTGGTTGATCCTTCGAAGAAGTTGCCCACGGAGGTGGTGGAGTCGCCGTCTCTGGCAGCCTCCCAGAGGATGTGGCCCTTGGGGCCGAGGGTCGGCAGTGCCGAGGGCGGTGCCCGGTGCCGGTGGGACGCGGGGATGTCACCGGGACACGGTGCTGTCGCCGTCTCTCCGCCCGCGGTGCCCCGGATCCCCCGGGCCGTGTTCCGGCGCTGGCGGGCGGGGCCGCGCAGGCGCGGGCGGCGGCCATGGCGACCTTCTTTGGAGAGGTGGTGGTGGCCCCGTCACGGGCCGGCCTGGACGAGGAGGAGGAGGCGCGGGAGGAGACACCCGAGGACCGCGAGATCCGCAGGGAGATAGAGAAGAAAAGG